>VWZT01016583.1:23630-48724 GCA_013397055.1 Pachycephala philippinensis | reverse complement strand
GTGAAATATGATACAAGAACATCCTCAGCTGTAATTTTCTTTGCCTAACAGAAAATACAGGTTTAGCTCTTTGGAGATTTTACAGCAATTTCCACGAGCGAGTTGGAAAAAACCAGATTCCCAAATTCAGAATTTTGCAGTTATAAGAAATGGTTTAATAGAAAAGATGATTTTCCATGGCACATTGGAAAAAAGGGAGAGTGGAGTTCTGAAGCTCAGAAAAGAAAATTTATCAGTGGCCCTTGTTCNACTGCATTAAGGGGAACCTGTGCCCTCATGTCATTGAACCCCAAAATTCCAATTTTGCCTCCAGACAGCATCTGTTGCTCAGGGAATTATTTATGCACATGGAAATAACTCTCATGTTAGGGACAGGTTTGTTGCTGAAAAAAAACCCCTCAAAAACACAAATTCCCCACCCAAATCCTCTCGTGCTCACAGAGGGGAAGAAACCGTGGTGAAAAATTTTGGTGAATTTTCCTACCTCCTTCCAAGACTACTTTGAAGAGTGGATTTTCCCATTTTCCTTTCAGTTTAATCCAGAATACACCCCTGTCATTTAAATACCATAAAACAAAGCGTTAGCTGAGTATACCTAATTATAAAATCAGATTTTTAACTCTTGAGTGATGCATTTTCTGCCTCAAATGCCCAATAACTTCCCTTTTCAAGACACAAAAGCACAGCACAGGAAGAAATCCCTCATCAAAGCTTGGTGTTGCTGTTATATAAAACATTGCTTCCAGTAGGGATGGGAGCACTTCTCCTACTGCAGGAGTTGAAAGAGATGTTAATACACTCTGAAAGGAGTTGTGTCCTCAGCAGAGGCCAAATGGAATTAAACACTGGCTCTGCTTCCCAAAAATCCACACACCAGCGCTGGGGCTGCAGCCCACACACGGCTGCTTAATAGGAAACACATTTGGCTGTGGGATTGATGGCAGGGAGATGAGTTTATGTATGGAGAGAGAAACAGAAATGTAAATATTGGTGCACAGAGCCCGGAGCTCAGGCAGGTTGGGCCGGCTGAAGCTGCCCCTGGTGTCGTGGAGAACGTGTGGGGAGCTCAGCAGTGCTGCTCCAGCTCTCAGTGAAGAGTTGGAGCTTCGTACCAACGCAGGATAAACAGAAATATATCACATTTCTGTGCTTCTCGAGGCTTATCCTGCTCGGGAGTGCTGGAGGAAGGGCAGGAAGTTCTCATGAGCTCGGGTGTTTCTCACCAGAGGATCTGTTTGTGAGGCACTCCAGGCTGGTGCTGTTTTATGGGATGTTTGTTATGGAATCCTGGAATGGTTTGGAAGGACCTTAAAGATCCCATCCCACCCCTGCCATGGCAAGGACACCTTCCACTGCCTCAGGCTGCTCCAAACCCCATCCAACCTGGCCTTGGACACTTCCAGGGATCCAGGGGCAGCCACAGCTTCTCTGGGAAATCCATTCCAGGGCCTCCCCACCCTCAAAGGAATGATTCCTTCCCAATATCCCACCTAACCCTGCCCATTCCCTGTGTCCTGGCACTCCAGGCCCTTGTAAATCATTTCTCTCCATCTTCTCTCTCCCTTCAGGTGCTCTAAACAAACATTACAGTTACTGACGACACGCACTGAAAATACAAAATGTAATCACTGTTTTCTATTCTTTTACTTTTCCACCTCCAAAAGCCCTTTTTATTACTGCATTTTTATTAACTCCACCAATTTTTCCTTTCTCCTCATTTCCTTCCTAATATTTGTACCGGTTTTTTTTTTTGCATTTTCTTTGTCTTCCTTTCATTTCCTGTTTATAATTTTGGGTGTCTCATTTCTGAATATCCCACAGGTCACTGGCTGTTGAGTATTTAATAACATCCCATGGTTTAAAAGTGTAACACCTACATGCTGCAAGCCCAGCAGTTGTGGGTGTGCATCCAGACCTTGGATTCCGTCTGGAGATGCTGGAGAGCCTCAAGGAAAAATGATCCAAATTGGCATTTTGTCCTGTGTCTTCAACATTTCATCAGCACCAGAGATGGATGGGTTTCTGTGATTTGGATATTGGTAATTGTTGTTTCAATCCCTGCCCTTGACAGACAGCTCCCTCAGGAATCAGCCAGGGATGCTCCAGAGGAATGGGGCAGTGGCACTGCTCATCCCAGGAATTTCCTGAGGATCCCTGAGCTGTTGAACCCATCTGCTGTTTCCTCATGGTCCAGGATAATAACTGGATAATCACTCCTCTTCCCAGCCATGGTAGCCTGAACAGGAGTCCTGTGGTTTGTGTCTGATGGATGAGCTCATCTTGTGGTCCCTGGAAATACTTTTTGCCAACATTTTCTTCTCCCTGTGATAAAAACCACAGGCTGTAGTTCTTGGGAAATAAAGACCGACTTCAGCCTGTTCCTGTGGTGTTATCACAGAACCCTGGAATGGTTTGCTTTGGAAGGGACTGAAATCAGTGTCCTGGATGGACAGGGACACTTTGCACTAGACCAGGTTGCTCAGGTCAGACTCTCTGGGACATTTCTCCTCCTATGCATGGCTCAGGGGGAGGACAGGTTTCATTTGAGGTTGAAGGGTTGAGTAAAAGCAGAGGGGAATTTGCCCAATTCTGCAGCGTGGTGCCCGTGGCAGAGGAGGGGAGGTGGAGCAGGTCCTGCTGAGCTTTGTGCTGCTCAGAACCTCACCCTGAGCCCTGCCAGGGCCAGGAAAGCTGCGCTGGGCTTTGCTGGGAATGCCACGAGTGGTGGCTGTTTTAGGGACACAACTGAGGGAGAGGCTGCAGAGCTGCTGAGGAGCAGAGCCTGAGAGTTCAGCACATCTTCAAAAAGCAAGAAGTGAAAGAAATCATTCTCTGAAGAGCTTTAATTCCTGTTGGTCCAGCGCCCTCGGGAAGGGCCTCGTGCTGCTGCTGCTGCTCCCACACGTTGTCTCCCTCAGAGCTGCACAAGTCTGGCTTCAGTTCCACAGAGCTGCTGCTTTGTGAATCAATTAAATGCTGCCACATGCAGGGCACTGATAACCTCTTTTGAGGCCAGGCAAGAAGATAATGGGAGAACCCATTGAGTTTATCTCAGCACCACAGTTCTCATCCATGGCATCAATGCTGGCACTTGCTTTCAGCTGGAACTCGGTGCTGCCTCGAGTTTGCTTCTTTCTTGGGCACTTCTCTTGATTTCAATTATTTTCCTGGCCAGTTCCTGTTAATAAACTGAAAAAAAAAGGCAGCAGTTTTGAGGAAAGAAAAGAAATTGTGTGTTTTCTCTCTCCTCCTCCTCCTCACACTTCTCTTGTTGTCCTTGCATTATACAAGCGAGGAATTAAATTTTCCATTCTTGGAAAAGCAGCACTGGAGTCTGTCAGTCCCCACTGATGTGTGTGATGTGCTGTCAGGCACTTGTGAGTCCTGGGCTCTCCAGAAAATAGAAAATGAATGTATGAGGTCACTTGGACCATCTCTTTCCACACTCCTTCCATGCCTCAGTGCTTTTCCCTTTTGGCCAGACTCAGTTCGTACGTGCTGAAGTGTGCAGGTCTTCAGTGCTGGAGAGGCAGCTAAAAACAGTCCTGTGAGGCTGGGAATATCAAAGCAGCTTTTTCAGGGGCTTTAAGTGTTGTTTCAGGAGTGTATAAAGAAAAAAAGGGCAAATTGGGTAATTTGAAGATGGATTCTTTGGGAAAGTTTCTGTTGCAGCTGTTGCAACTCAGTTAAGTGCTGGTTTTTGTAACAATAATCCAGGGGGTTTGCATGGATTTCAGAGGCCATTAGATATTAAATTATCATTATTAGATGATTATTAGATAAGATATTCCTGTATTAACAACCCCTAGTGTCAGCAAGGAGCACTGGGCTGCTCATAACTCATGTATTGGGTGTGATGTGCAAGGCTCACCTTCATCAGCGCTGGAGCTTTATCAGCAGTGGACCTTTATCAGCCCTGGACCTTTATCAGCACTGAAGATCCATCCCAGCTCTGGAGTTCCAAGTGGAACAGAGGCTTCTTTGTCCCACTGTTGTACCCAGGCTGTTTTCCTTGGGCTGATTCCTCCCACATGGAACCTCTCCAGTGTTTTGACTGTCTGCAGTGGAGTCGCTCCAGCCCTGCCGTCCCTCCAGGGCTGGGGCAGAGGGTGCAGGGTGTGTTCTGCTCTGCTCTGCTCTCCCCACGGGCAGAGGAGGCTGCTGCTTCCCCACTGCTGCTCAGGCAGAAATAAAACCTCCCCCTGAGCTTCCAGCGGGCTCCAAACAAGAAATATTTGCTACTGAAAGCCTATAAATGGCAAAAATTCAGCTTTTACGGGGTGGTTTAGGAATACACTAAGAGTCCGAGGAAGTATTTGATCCCTGGCATTTGGAGAGAGGAAAAGCAGCTCAGCTGGGCGTGGATTGCTCAGCCCCAAACTGGGAAAGGCACTGCTGCCTGCAGGGAGAGCCGGCAGTTCTGGAACGCAATTCCAGAGAGCTGCAGAGCTTTTCCTTCCCTGCCTTGGAACTTCCTGCTCTGCCTTTCCCAAGGGTTAAAGCGGGGATCGAGGAGATGCCTGGAGCTGGCTGTGAGTCGATGAGGCCACTGGGATGAGCCCATCGGGATGAGCCCAGTGGGATGAGCCCAGTGGGATGAGCGCATTGGGATGAGCCCATTGGGATGGTCCCAGGATGAGCGCATTGGGATGATCCCAGGATAAGCCTGTCAGGATGAGCCCATTGGGATACGCCCATTGGGATAAGCCCAGGATGATCCCAGGATGAGCTCACTGGGATGAGCCCGTTGGGATGAGCCCATTGGGGTGAGCCCATTGGGATGAGCCCATCGGGATGATCCCAGGATGAGCCCGTTGGGATGAGCCTGTTGGGATAAGCCCATTGGGATAAGCCCAGGATGATCCCAGGATGAGCTCACTGGGATGAGCCCATTGGGATGAGCCCATTGGGATGAGCCCACAGGGATGAGCCCAGCGGGATGAGCCCAGGATGATCCCATCGGGATGAACCCTCCGGGATGAGCCCATTGGGATGATCCCAGGATAAGCCCACAAGGATGAGCCCATTGGGATGATCCCAGGATGAGCCCACCAGGATGAGCCCATTGGGATGAGCCCAGAATGATCCCAGGATGAGCCCATTGGGATGAGCCCAGGATGATCCCAGGATGATCCCAGGATGAGCCCATCAGGATGGCAAACACCCAGCTCGTGCTGCCAAGGAGAACTCCCTGCTGGATTCACACACCCCCTGCTGCCCTCCCAAGCCTTTGGAAGGGGCTGGCACAGCCCCATTCCATGCTGGGGGATTTATTCCCGTTTGACTCGCAGCCTCCCAGCCTGGGAATCTGACACCCCACTAGATGGCAATGTTTGAATGCTGATGGTTCAGAATAAAATAAATCAGAATAAAACGGGTTCTGCTCGTTGTAAAATAGGTAAAAATAGCCTGGCTGCTTTTCCAGAGAGGTGCTGAGGTGTGAGTGAGTGTAGGAGCTCTCCTGCTCTGCAACAGGATTCCTTGGTGGAATTTGAAGATTCCAGATCCTAATTAACTTTAATTTTTTATTCTTGAAACTTCTGGTAGGGTTCTTTTAATTCAAAGAACAAAGGCATTTAAAATAATTTAAATTTTCATGTCTCCTCTGAATCTATGATTTGTTAAAGATGAAACATTCAGACAAATATTTTAAATAAATATTAATGAACAGAGGAAGGACTTGGTAGCTGAATTTGCCTTCCCTTGTCCCTCTCTCCAAGTTCCCAACAGCTCCTCCCGTCTCTTTTTGGACGTTGTGGATGAGAGCAATGTCATGGAAAGTGATTTTTTGGTGACAGGATGGATTTCCAGGCGTGTGACATTGGAGGAGCTTCCAAGGCTCTGCCATCCCTCCCCTGCTGCATCCCAAACCTAAACATCCCGAATTTCGGAGGGGGAAGTGCCTCCCAGCTGTGGAGAGCATCCCCCCAGCTGTCACAGAGTAAACAATTCCTGTTTTCCAATGATTTCAATATGGGCAGGGCAAGCCCTCAGTGAGGTTTGGAGAATCAAAGCCTGGAGGCTCAAGGAGGAATTCCAGAGGTGCTTCAGTTTTTCCTCTGCTCCCCCAGTGTTTGGAGCAGCAGATTTTGCTGTCATGTGCTCTTGGTTTAATCAAAAGGACTCCAAATGTATGACCCTGCTGAGAAAAAATGAATTTTGGGAGCCAAAGCCCCAAAAAATCAGCCCCTTCTCCTCTCTGAGCAGGCACGAGCTGAAGCCTTTCTTTCTGGTAGTATCCATCATGTTCCTGTCAGTTTAAAAGGATTCTGTCCATCACTTTCACCATTTAAATGATGAATTCCCCATCCTGCTGCTTTTCTTCAGATTTTTAAAATTAGAGGGAGTTGGAAAATGAAGGAGCAGTGACCCAAATCTGCTTGGATTCTGTATTTAATAGAAATAAATCTTTATTTTAGACATGTGGTGTCAGATTCTGTGCTGCTCTTTCCCAAATCTTTCCGAATGCACCAAAACCAGCAGGAATTTCTGGGCCACCTCAGCTTAACTCTGCCAAGTCCATGAAAATACTGATTTACCTTTTAATTTTCTAAGGAAACCTGGGATTGGTGGAAGCAGCACAAGCTCGGAGTGTCTGACTGAAGCTCCTGACGTGGAGTTTGTTTTTGGGAGCTGGTTGTGAATGCAGGATCAGGATGGGAGATTTCACGTCTGGTTTTGATCTCAGAAACATCTTCTCCTCCTCCTCAATTTGTTCTTAATTAGATTTCTTTACAGTTTCATGTTTTGTGGGGATTGTTTCGTCTGCTCCCTGACCTCTGACCTTTAAGAAAGAGAGGCTACGACTTCCTCAGGGCCGTTGTTTTCCTGGGATTTTCTTAGTTTATAATTAATCCTGGTTTTTAGAAAGCCCCAACCCTTTCTCTCCTTTTTTTGTACATCGGATTCTCCAAAAATTTGGGAGCATTGAATCATTTCAGACACAATCTCTGTGTTTGTTCCAAATCAAATCTGTTTTCCCTTTGCATTTCCGAGCTTGTTTTGCTTTGCATTTCCAAGTTGTTTTTTTCCCTTTGCATTTCCGAGCTTTTTTTTCCCTTTACATGTCCAAGGTTTTATTTCCTTTAAGAACCACGCAAAGCTTTCTTTCAGAACTGCTTGTGTTGCTCTTTTTAATTTCAATTTAACTCCCCCAAATCTCTTCCCGTGTCTCTGATCCAGCTCAGCCTGCTGCACCTGTTGGCTTTTAAAGCTGACTTGAATTTTCCTTCCCAATATCCCATCTAACCCTCCCCTCTGTCAGTTTGCAGAAGGTTTTTTCCTGCCTTCCCTCAATAAAGCACTTCTGGGGATGTTTTGTATCCCACTGTGGTGCTCAGTTCCTCACACTGCACCTGAGCCTCCTGTCCTGGGTATTGATATCTCTTTTATTTCTCCTGGAATCAAGTGGCATCCTGGAATATCCATGGATTACACTGGAATAGTTACAATTCCCAGCCAGGCAGCTTTTCCCTGGGATTTTGTCTGCCTGCAGTTGATTCAGCACACACCATAGAAGTCATTGGAATGCAGTTATGAGCAAAATACGGACTTTTTATTCTCCAAACTGCCCCCAGAACCTGTGCTGGTGTTTTCTGAGGGACTCCCAAGAGCTTTTGTACCTCCCGAGGGTGGGGCAGGAGTTAAATCACAGCTCTTGTTGTTGGCCACTGATGCCTTAGGTTTTAACTTTTATATTTTTCAAGTTGTGCATTCCCAGTGTGTGACTCTGCAGTGTCCTGCAGCCTGGGAGCTGCTGCTCTCTCATGCTGAGACAGACAGAACAAAGCCTCTCCAGGCTGCTCTCCAAGGACACCCAGCCCGGCCTAGGCCCAAAATGTGTAACCCAGCATCTTGAGAAGGGGGGCAAGCTGAGGGCAAATTCCATCATTAGCTAAAGTTTAATTGGTGAAATTGGGTTGANGGCCTCTTTAGGCATCACCACCCCTGGAAACATCTCTGGGCATTTATTTATTTCTCTGGGAATGCACCTTGGGAATGGCTGAGGCTGAGCAGGGCGGGCTCAGGGCTTCCATCCAGGATGTGCTCTGCTTTTGCTGACACCAGGAAAGAAAAGGAAAAGGAAAAGGAAAAGGAAAAGGAAAAGGAAAAGGAAAAGGAAAAGGAAAAGGAAAAGGAAAAGGAAAAGGAACTCCTGCCCAGCAGCACATGGGAATTTCAGCCCATTTCCCTCCTTCCCCCTTTTGGAGACACCACCCAGGGCTGTGAAATTCTCTGAGTTCTTGCTGTCACTTAAAAGCGAGAAATCTTGAGGTCTTTAAAGCACTTTTGGATTAGATTTTGGGTTCCAGTTTTCCAGTTTTGGGTTCCAGTTTTCCTCCTGTGTGTTCTCTCCTTTATTTCAAATCGTTCCTACAAAAAAAAAAAAAAAAAGCATTGAAAAATTAAATTTTATTTTCAAAAATGATGCCACAAGAGATCCAGTTCTCCACTTGGATCTGTTAGAGCCTGCAAATTTCAGGGTTTTAGGACTCTGGGCTCATTTGTAATGCAGAGGAAACTATGGAGCTTTTCGTCTGTGCAAACCTGGAATTTTGTGGCTCCAGGCTTGAAACCATTTGTCTTGCAGGAGCAGCCCATATCCTGTTCTTTAGATTCTATATACAACAGCTTAAGCAAGTCCTTCCCAGGATTAGGAGCCCATCTGAGAGTAAGATGGAAAGCCCAGTAAGTGGAAAAGTGGAAAAGATTCTTTTACTTTGCAGGGTAGGGAAAGGAAAATGAGAATTTTAGAGATTCTTTCAGCTTTGTCCTGTAGAGTAAAAGCATTTATGGCAGCCTGGGCTTGTTCAGTGCTGCACCTCTGAATTTAGAAGTACTGAAGGTTTAGAGGCTGTTCAATGTTCAGAGAGTTCTGTTTGGATTTAGGGGGTTTGAATCAGAGAATCCTAATATGGTTTGGGTGGGAAGGACCTTAAAGTTCATTTAATCCCACCCCTGCCATGGCAGGGACACCTTCCACCATCCCAGGGTGCTCCAACCTGGCCTTGGATATTCCAGGGATCCAGGGGCAGCCACAGCTTCTCTGGGCACCCTGTGCCAGGGCCTCCCCACCCTCCCAGGGAACAATTCCTTCCCACAATCCCACCCAACCCCTCCCCTGGCAGTTTAAAGCCATTCCCCCTTGTCCTGTCCATATAAAAATCCCTCTCCCTCTTTTTAATAATGGATTTTTCAGGGTTTTTTTTCATTCTGCAGCCGTGAGGATTAGGGATTTTTTGCTCTCAAGTGTTGGTGCTTTAGGAAAATCCAAACCCCTTCAGAAGCTCCCAGTGAAATGGTGAAAGTGTGGAATAACTCCAGGCCCTGGGAGCAGCTGACAGTGCACAACATTCCCAGTTAAATTCCCAGTTTTAAAGCCACTCACCGTGTTTATGGAACACTTTGGCACCTTAGCACCAAGGGCTGCAAAGGGCATCCTGAGGCTCTTGAAATCCCTCAGTTCTGGGAGTGGCTCTGCAGAGGATCCTCATTTTGTGTTGTGTTTTCATTGGATTCGGATCAATTTTAAACTGAGCTTTAAAAGAGCTGATTTTTTTCTCTTTATGGGGAGTTTTATGCAGTTTCCTACTCCAGTAGGAGGTGTTTTTGTACTTCTTACAGTCAGATTTTTGTGGGGCACTGTGAGTGAGAAATAATCCCTGATCCAGCTTGGCTCTGGAGTGCTGGATCCTCCTTGGTGTGGCACAGCCTCCACGGATCCCAGTGCAGGAGATACAATTCCATGGGCTGCTGGCATTTTTTACATCCCGAACTGTGCAGATGAACAATTCCTGAGTTTGGGGAATAAATTTTGTTGAATTCCTGTCACTGCAGAGCTTTGGGGGTGTTTGCACAGGTACAGAGCTGGTGGTGACCTTGTGTGTGGGACTGGGTGCGTGCTCTCCGTGTGCTCAAAATTCCTCAGAGCCAGGAAATTCCAAATATCCAAATATTTCTGTCCTCTGAAGCCAAAAACGACTTAAAAATCAAGACTTCTGGGCCTTACAGTTAAAAATGTATTTCAATATGTGCATATCATAAATATATATAAAAACACATCTATTTATCTGCTGTGGGTTTTATTTCTTTGATGATCTTTTATTGCATAACTTAATCAGCGAATAAATATTATAAATAAAATCAGGGAAAAATCCAGGTTTGTGCTGATTTTGATCCCTTTTTTTCCATAATTCCAGGCCACCTGTTTTACAAGTTTGGCATCACGGAGTCGGACTGGTACCGCATCAAGCAGAGCATCGACTCCAAGTGCAGGACAGCCTGGAGGAGGAAGCAGCGAGGGCAGAGCCTGGCTGTGAAAAGCTTCTCCAGGAGAACCCCCTCATCCTCCTCCTACAGTGGCTCAGGTAAAAAACCAAACCTTTCCCTCCAAATAATAAATCCCAGTTGGTTTCCAAGGTGCCTCAATGGGAATTTGGATTTCGGGCTTTGCCGAGGTGCTGAGGATGGAAGGGTTTGGGTGGGAAGGGGTCTCAAAGCCCATCCAGTGCCACCCCTGCTGTGGGCAGGGGCACCTTCCCTATCCCAGGTTATTCCAGCCTGGTCTGGGACACTGCCAGGGATTCCACAGCTTCTCTGGGAATCTGTGCCAGGGCCTCAGCACCCTCAGAGCCAAGAATTCCTTCCCAATATCCCACCCAACCCTGCTTTCTGTCCACCCCTACGGATCCAGCTCCTGCAGCTTTGTTTTTATTTTTTACCACTCTCAGTTCTTTGAGTAGAAATTCCAAATATCCCTGAAATGGTTGTTTCTAAGAGGAATCCAGTGACTAAATCCTTCCCAGGGTGTTCACACCGTTCAGTGGGACGTGCTAAATGCTGTTCCTCAAGTGTTTTCCTCTGCAGGCATGAAATGTGCTGTAGGTGATTCCATCTTTCCAGCTAGGTATGGAGGCCTGAATAATAACAAATGAAAAACCCTGACCTCAGGAGTGTTCTCTGAGGACATTTCTGGCTCATGCTTTTAATATAAAGCAGTGTTCTGGGACATTTGTACATTATATATTAAAACCAGGGCTTTGGAAGGCAGCCCAAAGAAAAGGAAGTCAGTTTATTTGCCTGCATAAAATTTTTGGTTGCATGTTAACACTAACCACTGTAGCTCATGCAAAGAATGACAAAATCTGCTTTCAATGGAAAATTTTATGTGCTGGAACAGGGAATCCCATCCAAAATCCTCAAATTAAAACAACTAATCAATGTAATGATAACCATAAGCCCTGTGTGTTGATGGGGTTTTTACTTTCAGTCTTTTAGCAATCAGTATTTCAGGATCAGAAGGCAGCAGTAGGTGGATGTCACAGCCCGTGCTCATTAGCCTGTACTCCTTGAGTGGTGTTGAGATTTATTATTCAAATTATTCCTCTTTAATCTGCATTGGAGGTTTGGAGACACCTGTGTGGAGATGTGAAACCCAGAGTCAGTGCATTCCTGCCTCCTGCAGGCTGTAGGATCACGAGTTTGGGTGGGTTTCTTGTTGTGGTTAAGCTGAGATTTTTCCCCTCAGTTCTACTTTTGGATTACATTTTGGGTTCCAATGTTTTCCTCCTGTGTGTTCGCTCCTTTAGTTCAAATTATTCCTACAAAAAAAAAATTAAAGCATTGAAAAAAAAAAATTTTATTTTCAAAAATGATGCCACGAGAGATCCAGTTCTCCACTTGGCTCTGTTAGAGCCTGCAGATTTCAGGGTTTCAGGACTCTGGGCTCATTTGTAATGCAGAGGAAACTATGGAGCTTCAGATTTTCCCCATTTTCCCCCTCAATTTCACAAAATTGATTTGTGACTAAAATGTTCCATGGGCACAGAGACACCTGAATTCACTCCTGAGCAACCTGGGCTGGGCAAGGTGTCCCTCATGGCATGGGATGGGCTTTAAATTCCCTCCCAACCCAAAGCATCCCAAAGCTTTGGGATTTCAGCAGTGCTCTGGGATTGCAGAGCTGTTTTTAGCAGCAATTAATTTGCCTAATTAAAATAAATATTAATATGGCAGCCTGAGACTCACTCAGCCGTGCCCTGAATTTGGTTTCCCTGGCTCTGAGGAATTTGAGGATGGCTGAACACAGTAAGAGGTTGTCACCATCCCTGGAAGCATCAAAATCCACCTGGATGCAGCCCAAAACCATCAGTTCTGGTTGCCCATGGTTTGAGGAAGGATTGGATTAGGATAAAATCATCTCCAGAGGTCACTTCCAACCTCATTTATTTGGGATTCTTTATTTTTTTTTTTAGGAATTATTGCACACAGCATAAAGAATCCTGAATTATTTGCATCACAGCAGGGTTGTTGTTCAAATTCTTTCCTCTGCACTTGTTGGAAGTGTCAGAGCTCTGAGGCTTTTCCTGCTTTTGGGATGAGCAGTTCCTGGAGCACGTGGCTTCAGTTGGAGTGTGGTTGGAAGTGACAACAGATTCCCTCTCTGCTCTGTTTATCCCATGGAAAAATGAACTCTGGAAGCAGCAGCAGAGCAGGAGGCTAAGCCCACAGACCCTGCAAGGCTTTGGGCTTGGAATTTGGTGTTCCAGGGGGATCAACCTGCAGGGAGAATCACGTCTGGGGAGCCTGGTGGGCAAACACAAATGGATTTTCTTCATCCTTCACCCCCAGAGATATTAATTACGATTTTTCTACACTTAATTGACTGTTACATTTAGGCAGAAGTTGGTTTTCCTGATTTTCCCTGGCTCTTTGCTTGAATCCATTGGCTTTTTTTGGAAAGGAGGTGTTGATTGCCGTGCTTTGCTTTGCTCTTGGAGCCAACGTTTCAGTACCTGAGGTGTGTTTTTGCCATGTTTTTTCCCAACCAGAGACACCCACGTGGCTGCCATGATAATTTCACTGGATATTCCTTTGGAAAGGGTTGGAGTCTGTGCAGAGAAGGCCGTAGGAAATGAGGGGTTTGGGAGGAGGATTAATTGAAAAGTGCCTTCTTCCTTCCTTTTCATTTCTCTTCAGATTGTTCAAGCTGTTATCACCGTTTTCCATGTTGGAATTTTTAATTAGTTCCCTGACTTTGGGATTTATGTGTGGATTCAGGCCTGTGCTGAGGTGTCACATTAAAAACTGGGTGTGCAGCCAAATCTTCAGAGCTGTTCCACACAGCTGGGGGCTGAGCTGAGGAGGGGGGAGGTGATGGTTTACAACTCACAGCTTTATTTCCATTCTTCTGGAATGTTTTTCCTGCTTTTTCTGGGTTTGGGGCTGGTTAATCCACCCATTAACCTTCCCTTGCTGGGACTACAACAAGGAGATGCAGCCCTGTTTGTGAGGAGAGGTGTGAGAGTTGAGCTCTGGGCACCAGGAAAATGATTTGGAATTCCAGAATTCCCAAACATGAATCCCTCTTCCTGTGGAATCTGTCCCTTCCAAAGTGGGGCCAGGCCCTTCTCCCAGGAAATGAGGGACAGGATGAGAGGAAATGTCCTTAAAGTTGCACCAGGGCAAGTTTAGGTTGGATAGCAGGAAAAATTCCTTCATGGAAAGGGTTGGCCAGCACTGGAATGGGCTGCCCAGGGCAGTGGTGGGGTCTCCATCCCTGGAAATATCCAAAAATCCCATGGATGTGGCACTTGGGGACGTGGTCAGTGGTGACCATGGTTGTGGTGTTGGATTTGATGTTCTTAAATGTCTTTCCCACCCTTAATGATTCCATGATTCCATGAAATTGAAAATTCCCAACTGATAAATAGGAAATGGAATAGGAACAGATTAGAAAATGCCACTTAAAAAGTGATTTTAGCTGAGAATTAAACCCACCTATCCTTGGTTCTTTGGGAATGCCATGGATAACGTGGCACTGCAGGGGCTGGTGGGTCCATGTCCAAGATGTCCCTTGGGAATATATCCACCCCTGGAAATATCCAAAAATCTCATGGATGTGGCACTTGGGGACGTGGTCAGTGGTGACCGTGGTTGTGGTATGGGATTTGATGATCTTCCACACTTAATGATTCCATGATTCCATGAAATTGAAAATTCCCAACTGATAAATAGGAAATGGAATAGGAACAGATTAGAAAATGCCACTTAAAAAGTGATTTTAGCTGAGAATTAAACCCACCTATCCTTGGTTCTTTGGGAATTCCATGGATAACGTGGCACTGCAGGGGCTGGTGGGTCCATGTCCAAGATGTCCCTTGGGAATTCATGGAAAATTTCGGAGCAGGATTTCAGCTGTGGCTCCTCCTGCCAGGGATGCTCCAAGATTCCAAACTGGAAATGTGAGGCTCGATGGTTTCCAGGGATTTCTCACTGCTGACAGCTCCTCATGCTTGTGTTTGTTTGTAGTGGGGAATGTTTATAAAGATGGATAAATATTCCCTTTGTCTGCTCGGAGATCGAGGGGAAAAACAAGACTCATAAAGGATGTTTTGTTTATAGATGTGGCTGAATCCTCTCTTCTTTCTTCCTAAGAAAAAAAACCTACAAAAATTTCCAGAAAATAAAGAAAAAATCCGATTTTGGTTGTTGCAGTGAAGCCAAATTTAAATCTATTTGTAGGTGACCGTAGGAGGGGCCCAGGGTGATTCCATCCACTGTGGCTCCTCTTGCACCTCCAAAAAGCACAATAATTTCTGTCCTCTGAAGCCAAAAATGACTTAAAAATCAAGACTTTTGGGCCTTACAGTTAAAAATTTATTTCAATATGTGCATATCATAAATACATATAAAATATATCTATTTATCTGCTGTGGGTTTTATTTCTTTGATGATGTTTTATTGTATAACTTAATCAGAAAATAAATATTATAAATGAAGGATTCTGTATTTGCACACTGTGGTTTGACTGAGGACGAGTTGTAACTCAGCTCAGCTGAATTCCATAGGGAGAGACTGGGAAACATGATGGAAAAACCAAATCCTAAGGGAATTTGTTCCTCAGAATCCTGAGGGAATTTGTCCCTAAAATCCTGAAGGAATTTGTTCCTCAAAATCTTGAAGGATTTTGTTCCTCAGAATCCTGAGGGAATCCCATTGGGAGCCCTGAAGGAGCAGATGAGTAGCAGTGGATTTTCTCAGCCATCCCAACAAAATGCTGTTTGTAAATTAAAAACCAGAGAAATTAATTGCATCAAATATCAGGAATAAAGTAATGGAAATGGGAGAAAAAGTGAAAGAGGCTCAGGTAAGGATTTTTCCGGGATATCCATCATGGCCATGACAAAGCCACTGGTATCCCCGTTGGAAAAAATCCCATTTTTATTTGGTTGATGGGGCAGTTTTTATACAAGGTTCAGCATTTTTCAGCCAGTTGGGATTTCTCAATTCCACCTGGAATTCTGTGCAGCAAATTCCAGTGTACAGCAGTGCAGGAAAAGCTGGAATTGCACTGGGAGCAAGCAGGCTGCATTTAAGGAATTATAAACACTGCAGTTAGCTGCTCAGCTCTGAGGGATTAAAGGTGTGTGTCCAAACAAAAACATGGATTTGTTGTGTTTCCCTCAGTTCCTGTGGAAATTTGTGGCTGGAATTCTGTGTTCCAGCTCCTTAACAGAACCAGAGCCGCCTGAATCGTTAAACAACTCAACTTCTCAACAAATAAATAAATATTAACTTGGTGGTTTGGAGTTCCCAGTTCTCATGCTCGGACCTAAACCTCAAAATTATCTCCTTGCCCAAACATTTGCAGACAGGAGGAAAAAAAAAAAAACCCTTAAATGGCTGATTTTATTAAAGAACATCCCCATTAAAATATTTGAGTGGATAAAGCTCGTTCGTGCAGAACTAACAGTGTGTTTGCAGAATAAATCTTGGAGTATTAAGTAGAGATATTAAAAATTAATGATTTCTGTCCTTTTTCCTTGCCTTTTGCCTCTTCTGTTTAGAAGAATCCTTTCCCTGCAGCTGGAAAACCTCAAAATGGATCTATGATGTGTCCAAAGCGAGTTTTTACCCTCTGGAAATCCCACTGAGGTTTTCCTGGTGGTTTTTGTCCCTGTTACATGGAGATAACTCCCATTTTTTATGTTTAACATTCATTTTTCAGGAGGATTTCCACTCTGCAGTGTGAGGTGTGTTTAAATTAAATAAATCAAGAAATCCACCTGTCATCTTGAGGTTCAAAAATACAATTCCAGACCTCACGTGCGTCCTTATGAATTATAGGGGATGGATCTTGGAAAACAATTGGGATATTCCCTTTATTTATCTGATAATTTCATTTTTTAGGATGAGTTTTTAAAGGTGCCCTTAGGGTGGTGGTGGCAGAAATTGTTCTCAGCCCCTCAGGTGAACAAAAAACATTGAATTCCTCAGGGAACCTCTGTGGTTTTGTTCTGATGGGACTTTTACAGCTGTGATTTAGGTTCCAAAAGGTGCTTTTTTTAAACAGGAGCTGTCCCAGCCGGGTTTTGTTCTGATGGGACTTTACAGCTGCAGAATCTGTGATTTTTAGGTTCCAAAAGGTGCTTTTTTTAAACAGGAGCTGTCCCAGCCTTTGGAATTCTGTGGGATTTGAAGTACACACCCATTATGCACAGGGATATTGATGGATAAATGATCTGCATGCATTGACTGCGTGTGTTCCCATGGGTTTTAGGGATGCTTTGGGATATGCACATAAAATAAAGTGGATTTTGGTGTCTTTTTTGCAGAAGGGTCGCAGAGCTCGGTGTCAGCCTCCAGTGAGATGCAGCAGAACCAGCCCCAGGCCCTGCACTACGCCCTGGCCAACGCTCAGCAGGTCCAGATCCACCAGATCGGAGAGGATGGCCAAGTCCAAGTAGTATGTCCTCAACTTTTCCTAAATCCCTGCCCCAAAGCGGCCACAGCTCTGCTGCAGCTGCACTGAAATGTTGGATTTTTAAATCAGAACCTGCCATCGCTTCAGGTTTCCAGAAAATCAACATTGGAGGCTTACGGGGAAAAAAAATAAATCGGAGTTGTTTGAGAAAAAATTCCATGCAGGATTTCCTCACGTAATCAAATTAATGCACTTTGATTATTACACAGAGAATTATCAATCTTTTCCTGGCTGTGTTTATCAGTGTATGATTTACACTCAGAGGTAGTTCCACAACAAAATCACATTTATTTATTTGTTTTTCTGTAAAACTGTATTCTCAGGCACTTTGGAACATCTGGGAGCTGATTCTTTCCCATGTGTGTTCGTTTAGCTCCGTGTCCATCAGTGAAAGTTCTAAATATTGACATTTTTTAAGCCTGACACTCCCACCACAACTCAGGCCTGATGATTTTTATGTGAGGTTTTAGTGTGCCCTGAAAAAACCACCTTCACTTTCATTCGTGTGTCCCACGGGGCGCTACAAGGATTGTTTGAAATTCAAATTATTTTTAAAAAGTCTCCTCAGTGAAATAATTCTCTCTGTGCAGGAACTGGGTGGAAATCTTCCTTTTCCACTTCATTTTTGCCGTAACTTTTCAATCTTATCCTGAGAATTTCTTTGTCTTTCGAATTCCATGTGGATTTTAGAAATGTAATTTCTTCTAGATCTGTGGGTGAGATTTAACTGACGACTGAAAAGTATTTTTTAGTCCTTGAAAGACAAGATAGAAAGGAAAATCATAAGAAATATATGACTTTAATAGAACAAACGGTTTGTTTATAGATGGAAATGATAAAAATTTGCCTCGTTAAAAGATCTGGACATACTAATTATCCTTCACATTGTGGAATCCAGGAAAAAACCCATTATAAATGGATCTTCTCAACATTCCATCTTTTTCCTGGGAGCTCTGAGAGTTTGATGTGAAGGAGGGAAAGTGATTTTAATCTCCCCCTGGGCTGGGCAGTGCTCTAATTTTCTATCCAGCCCCTATTGTCAGAGGGACACTTTCAGCATGGTTTTTCTCCCTAGAAATAGCCAGTTTCCTTCCAGAGGAAATGAAACCGTTGGAAATAGAGGGATCAGTGTGTCTTTGAAAATCACAGGCAATTGTTCTTGTGTTATAAAATCACAGGGGCCTTTGACAGAATTCCAAATGATTATCTTTCATCTCGTGCAGGCATATTAAAATGAACACAAAGCTTTATAAAAGCTCGAGGAGGTTATTTAGAATCCAATCTCCCCTCAGGTAAATCAGGGCTGGGAAGGATGCACAAGGAATTCCAGCCACTCTTCTCCATGCTGGGAATGAACAGCACAGGGCTGGAACAGTGGCAATGGGCAGAAATACCAAATATTACAGCATTAAAACCATCAGGGCAGATCCTCACCAAAATAAACCAGGGGAATTGTTCAAATTAATGATTTCCTGCCAAATCCCAGCAGCTGAGAGCCCTTGGTCTGTGCTCCACCAGAGCTGTGTGATTGAGCAAAAATAGGTGGATAATGGGATACCTCTGGGAACCTCACTCTGGGTGATGTTTAGTGTTGCCCTCTCTGTTTTAAAACTGAGTTTTGCAGGTCTTTAAATTGAATTAATATTTCAGTCTACAAAGCCAGTCAGCCCTGGGCTTGGTGTACCAATCAAAAAGGCAAGAGAAAATAGACTTCTTAAATGTTATTTATTACTATTATTGTTATTGTTATTGCTGTTATTATTATTATTATGCCTGTTTTCCTTCCCCTGGAGTGAAAATGAACCATTCTTTGCTCCAAGCCCCTCTGCCTTTATTTCCATCCAAAGCTGGGGCACTTTGCTTTTTAAAGCTCCCCAATGGTTTCATTGCACATTTGGCTTCTCCCCATAAAACTCTGCTGACTCCAAGGCAGGAGCTGCTTCAATCCTCGGGTTGTGATTTTCTTCTGATGCTCCTTGGTATTTTCTTTTGTTGTGGATCCCACAGGGCCATCTCCACATAGCCCAGGTGCCCCAGGGAGAGCAGGTGCAGATCACACAGGACAGCGAGGTGAGCACAGCCTGGGGGCCTGGGAGCTGGGTAAAAGTGAGAAAATGGGCTGGAACCAGGATTAAACGTGGTTTAGAACCTGCTGCTTCTGTCTCTGGGGTTTTTTTTGGGTTTCTTTATTATTTTTATTTTTATTTTTATTTTTATTGTTATTTCTTTCATCTTAATTATTTTGATTTATTTTCCCCTCCCTCACCAGCCCAAGACATCTCAGTGTGTGTTAATTGTTCCATAAGGCTGATGATCTTTGGAAATTTAATACTCACAGAGTACAACAGGAAACCAGTTCAGGTGCTTGCACTGCCATGAAAATGAAATTATTTTATTTCGATTTATGAACTAAACAAGGCCAGAACACTCAGGGCCTTTAATGGTTGAACAGGGGTTGGAGAAACTTCCAGCCACCATCTATTAATGAAATATTCCAGAAGGGATTTACCCTTCATTCCTGACCTACTCAGCTGGCACTGCAGTACTTGCACTTCTTCATTTTTTTCCAGAAAATTAAATTTTTTTCAGTAAAATTGGATGGGTAAATGGATATGGATAAATGGAAATGGAGAAATTCAATTCTAAACCTTCCAATTCTGACTCAGGCAAACCAGCTCCCAAATCCAGGTGGATTTCCCTGTGTATTTGCTGCAGTTGTTGGTTATTTAGGAATAAATGGATGCTCCTGAGTGCTAAAACTGCTCTGGGATTTCTTGTGCACTTGGTTTAAATGAAGAAGGAATAGAAAAATCAGGTTAAACATTAATGCAGGCAACAATTTGAATCTGTCCCATTTCCCTGTCAGGGTTTTTCCCTCGCTGGGAAGTGGATCTGCCTGGGTTAGTTTAATCCCTGTCCAAAGAACCCAAATCACAGCTCATAAAACCACTTTGTGAAGGAATATTGTTAACACAGGCAGCTACTGGAGAATAAATATTATCATAAAAATTCTATAAATATTATAGTTAAAGGCTTGTCCTTTGAAGGGCCTGTCAGGCCTTGAGAGAAAGAAGAAAGGATTAAAATATCCTGGCTCTAACGTGTGGTGCTGCCATAAAACTGGAGGAGTTTTTGGGTAAAGAACCACTTAAAAACTGCTGATTCAGCAGAGATTGTTGGAATGGATCCTGAGCTCCCAGCACAGCCTGGATCCTTCAGCTCCTCTTGTCTGTGGGACTCTAAGGGCTGCATTTGTCCCTGACAGATGAAAACATCTGGTTTTAAATTGATGACAATGTACACAAGTGAGAGAGGAGCTGCCAGCAGCAGGAAAAACTGCACAAAAATGGGGATTTTGTCCTCCAAAATGTGCTGTTTCACTGCGAGGCTCTGCTTGGGCAGCTGCCTTCCCTTAATCCCAGTGTACTTTTGGAAAGACATCTGTGAGCACGTGAATAAAAACTTCATGTCATAAAGATTTCCTCATTGGACTTTGTAGTTTAAAATACTTTGCTTTATTGAGAATTTTTTTTTTCTTTGTGATAGATGTAACCCCTGTAATAGAACGGTGCTGGTTTTCAGTATGGAATGAGGATCAAATAAAAAGCAAACAGTAAATAGCTCTGCAACCCTGTAAAAGTGTTATATTGCTAATTCTGGGTTAAGAAGGGCTGCATTTCAATTTGCAGATTTATATAAAGAAGGAAGACCAAAAGTTTTACCTCAGAAAAATTTTGTATAAAAATCAATTCTCCAGTAACTTCCAAAAGCAAAACACGCTGGGTATGAAACTTCCTTGCTTTTGAGGCTGATTGGAGCTGGATTGCCTAAAGAACTTCCTAAATTCATGGATTTCCTTCACATTGAAACAGATTTTTTGCAGGTTTTGAAATCCAAACTTGTGCTGATTGTCCATTCTCTCCTTTTCCAGGGAAACCTGCAGATACACCAAGTGCACGTGGGTCAGGACGGGCAGGTAGGACCAGGACTGAGTTTAAGCAGCGTTTTCCTTGGTGTTTGATGTAGCTTTGGGATAATCTCCCATTTTTAGTGCCTGTTTTAAGGAGTCAAACCTGCTCTGGGGCCTTCCTGTTGAAATAGATCACTTATAAAGTGATCAAACGTGACCGAAATATTTGAAATACAGAAAGTACTTGGCCCAGCTTGGTTCATCATTCCTGCAAAATATTTTCTCCCTCTGTTTTCTCCTTCCTTTGGCCGCTCCCCTGTGTGTGAAGGAGCTGGGTCGATGACAGAGTGCACAGGATTTTCTTGTCTGCTCTCCTCTGCCACCTCAGTCCCTGAGAACCCAACATTTATGGCTGCCCTTGAAGCAGTTTCTCATTTTTCCCCCATTTTTTCATTTCTCGTGGCATGGCTGCCCTGGGAGAAGCAGATCTTGCCCATCTGCTTTTGTTCTGCTTGCTGAGAAGGTTTGATGAGGTGCTTATCCAAAGGTGAGGTGAGGAAAAGCAGCTTTTCCTTGGGTGAGGAGTCACCAGAGTGGCACTGAGCAGCATTCCCAGGTCAGGGGCAGCAGAACTGCTCAGGTTTGATCTCAGGTGTGAAACAGAGCACAAAAATCTCCCAGCAAGGAGCTTTCACTGGAATCAGAGTGAGAGGAATTGTCTGGTTCCTGGTGAAAATGAATAAATTGGGAGATACCTGGGATCCTGCCCAGGATGGAGGCTCTGCCTTCTGCAGGGTTTGGAGCTCAGAGGAGCCCCCGGCACTCTGAACTTTGGACCACGTGCAATATTTGGATTTAAATCCATTTAAATCCACGTGCAGTATTTGGATTTAAACAAAAAAATTAACCCCTGGAAGTGTTCTTTGCTCAGGGCTGCATCAGAGCTGCTTTTGCAGAAGGGAATCTCAGAAAGGTGATTTTTGGAGATGTTGTTTCAGTATTTATTGGGTTTTTTTGCTTCTTTGTGAAATATTGCTGTCCAAATTACACCTCCTTACAGGGCTAATACTGGGTGGTTTTATATCTCTCTGAGTGGGGCAGATTAAGTTGAATTTATTTGTAATTAACACCTCACAGCATTATTTTCCCCTTGAATGATCTATTCCTGTGTTAATTTGTGTGTCCACGTGCCTGTGCGTGCTCAGGGCTGTGTGAGATAGGAACAAAACCATGATTAATTATCTTTTTGGAGGTTTAAATCATGTTATCTATCTGTCTGTGCTAACACACAGCACACCAGATTTGGGATAATCTTGCTCCTGCCTCAGTGGTTGTTGGCTGTACACACGTTCAGAAATCAGTTTAACATCCAGTTTTTGTGGAGTATTTTTTTAACTAGCTGTGCTCTGAGCTCTGCTTTTAAACTTTGGTTTGAAACAAAGGATGAAATGCTGGGATTTTGCTTTTCCTTCACTCACTCAGCTGCGTTTTGGTGCAAAAGAACTTCAGTGCCTTGAGCATCCCCAGGCAGGAGCATTCCCAGGAACCCTCAGCTCCTCCAGAAGTTCTTGCTGGGAAATGATTATTTTTCAGTGGATTAAAACACAGGAGCAAGCAGATATTTAGGGAATTTTTAGCTCTGTTCTGCGTTGATTACTGAAAGCTTCAGCAGCAGCTGAAGCACTGGAGGGGTGAGGAGCAGAGGGGAGGATGGGGGCAGCAGAAGGGAGCTCTGGGGTTGCTGTGAGCCCCTCAAACTGCCCAGGAGAAGGAGTTAAACGAGTTCAGCTAAACCCTGCTCGTGGTTTAAGGCTGGGAGCTGGAACTGGTCCCTTTTCCTTGGCAGGGGAGCGGGATGAGAGCAGGGAACGTGTCCTGGGATGAGGGGCAGGGAAACACGGAACAAAGCAGCAGCTTCCACTCAGAGGCTCCTGCAGTTTTCCCACCTGTCCAGTATTTTCCAGGCTTTTTCCTGCACGTTTTGAAGCTTAAATTCACCCTGCTCAGGGACACGGGAATAGGGATAATCAGGAATTAGGTGGTGCTCCTGTGAATGAGTGTTTTCAGCTGAATAATAAATATATCCTCACTAAAAACTGAATCTAAGCCTGAATATTCTCTATGGAATTCCTGCTGGGCTGCTGTTCTCCATGATTTACTGTGATGCCTAAAGAGGGTAGCCTAGAAACAGAGAGTGGACAGGAGTAAGGGAATAAAGGTGGATATTTATTTGAAAGGCCTTCAGAGGCACACCCTGGGCAGGCCAAAGGCTGCACCCAAGATGGACCCCGAGTCACGAGTTCTTCCCACTTTTATAGCTTTGCTCCATTTGCATCTCAACCCAATTTCCCCAATTAAACTTTAGCTAATGATGGAATTTCCCCTCAGCTTGCCCCCCTTCTCAAGATGCTGGGTTACACATTTTGGGCCTAGGCCGGGCTGGGTGTCCTTGGAGAGCAGCCTGGAGAGGCTTTGTTCTGTCTGTCTCAGCATGAGAGAGCAGCAGCTCCCAGGCTGCAGGACACTGCAGAGTTACACACTGGGAATGCAGAATTTGGAAAATATAAAAGCTAGAACCTAAGGCATCACTGTGCACGGAGCAGCTGCTGGGGTTCCCCTGTGCAGGTGAGCTTTGATGCTGCTGCAGCTTTTCCCTCCCAATCCCGAGTGAAAGGTTCACAAAGCAGGAATTTGGGAAGTTCCTGGGAACTGAGGCAGAAAATGGCACAGAGCTGCCATGAAACAGTAGCAGGGAAATCTCCGAGGTGCCAGAGGTGCTCAGGCACCAAATCCTGCCTTTCCTGCAGGATTTTGCTGATTGTAGCTTTCCCCCCTCTCTCCTTCTCTCTGCTCTGAACTCAGATTTTGTTTTTCTGGCATCCCTGTCCGTGGAATGAATGAAACCATTCCAGAAGGAGCTCTGGCTACCTCCACATGTGTTCTATTAGCTGCAAGTGTCGGGTTTCAGTGCACGTTTAATAAAAACTGCAAAAATAATTAAAGCTTCGCATTAGCAAAGGCTGGAAACCTTGGAAGAGTGGGAATTCTTTTTTTGCTCTTTGCATTTTATCCTTAGGAGTTACCTGAGGTTTTCACATTTTTCTCCTCTGATTACCTGCTCTGCTTCTTCCCCACCTCCATCCTTCTTTTTCTTGGGGTTTTGGTCATCCCAGGAAATGTTTGGTGTGTCCTGTGCCTCGGGGATGCACCTGGGATATAAAGAACAGGACAATTCCAGGATTTTCCCATTCCTTAATTCTGCTTTTTAGCCATTCCACTCTCCCAGGCAGCGTTTCTCCAGTTTAGGGATTAATTAAATGGCACCAGGCAAATGGTCTTTAATTAATTGCCTCGTTCTCAAACGGAAAAGTTGATATCCTTTAAAACCTAAACTAGGATTGTGTGTGCTCCAGGAGAGCCAACAATTTGTTCTGCTCCAGGAATGCAAAATTGGGGACAGTTGCAGCAGTTAATTCACTGCAGGGGAGTGGGGAAAAGCAGGAGGATCTGGGATGGGTTTGGCAGGAAAAAGCAAAGTGCAAAGTGCTTTTGTAGGATCTGTGTGTGCACGGGAGGGAAATCTGCAGGATTGCTTCTGCCACGTCGTTTTTCCAAAAAAAAATTGGGATTTTATCTAATTGTGGACACAAGTGTGTCTGGAATCAAAGGGATGCTCTGAGACCCCTCTGGAGAGAGGGAAGGGATCCCATTCCTGCACAGTTTCCTGCTGTTTAATGGGGTTTTTGGATGGAGCAGGAATTGCATTTTCTTTTCCTGAACTTTTCCTTTGACAACTTCAATAATATTACCCCAAAACTCCATCTATTATCCCAAAACTCAATCTATTATCCCAAAATTCAATATATTAACCCAAAACTCAGTCTATTATCCCGAAATTCAATATATAATCTCCAAAACTCAATCTGTTATTCCAAAACTTAATCTATTATCCAAAATAAGACACGAACCATCTTATGCAATTTTAAATTAATATATAATGCATTTAATTAGAAAATTCTAGATTTAAATAGGGTAAAATCCTTGATTTCAGTTGCTCACTCATAGATGAATCCGAGGTTGGAAGTTTTTCCCTG
Organism: Pachycephala philippinensis; assembly: GCA_013397055.1. Taxonomy (NCBI): domain Eukaryota; kingdom Metazoa; phylum Chordata; class Aves; order Passeriformes; genus Pachycephala; species Pachycephala philippinensis. Next base: position 23,955 of record VWZT01016583.1, on the reverse strand, counting down.
TCCCCAATCCAGGAGCAGCAGAGGGCAGTAGCATTAAGATGATCCTCATTTATTTTCTGAAGGAATGAGGAGGGAATTTGGAGTGGGAGAAATGAGCTGCTCCTTGTAAAGGCTCCTTTGGTGGGGTCAGGGATGCTCCCAGAGGAATTTCTGTGTTCCCAATATTCCTTTGGGATTCCAGAATTCCACTTTTCCCTGTTCCAGCACATCCCCTGCAATAACACACATGGACAAATGGTTGTTAGACGAAAAAAAAATGAAATTAAAACCACAGTGTAGCTCAGCTGGAGCTTAAAAACTCCTTAATTGGCTTGGAGAAAAAATA
>VWZT01016583.1:910-23259 GCA_013397055.1 Pachycephala philippinensis | reverse complement strand
GTCTGGCTTAAAAAATGTAATAATAATAATAATAATGATAATGATAATGATAATGATGATGATGATGATGATGATGATAATAATAATAATAATAATAATGTTTATAAGTAATACAATGTAATAAAATATTTAGGTTTTCTACGTGTGTGTGTATAACACAGATTTATGTGTGGTTAATTTGTAGTTTCACTGCAGAATTGAGGCTGGGTTTGTAGGGAGTTGGCACTTAATTTGTAATTTTAAACCAGGACAAAGCAGTGCCCAGGAGGATAAAAAAAGGAGCAAATTGTGCCTGGTTTGAACCCAGGTTATTCTGTTTAATTATAAAAGAACAGAATTCCTCTCCCCCACAGTGAAGGACAGTGACACTCTCTTTTTCTTTGGCTCGCTGATCAAAAGCACCAAAATGCACAAAGAGATAGCAAAATCACCTTTTCTATTCATATTTTATCCCCCTAAAGGACTTTTTTTCCATTTGTAAAAGGTTCTGAGTGCTGGAAAGAATTACTAGAGGTGATTTGTGAATGTGTTCCAGGCGTTTCTGTGCCAGTCCCTCAGTTCACAGAGTGATCTGTGCTGCTTGTAAAACAAGATTGTTTAATGAAGCCTTTGGAAAAGGAGAATATTTTCTGCATATTTTTTGATTTTTCTCCTAAGAAGGTGGGTTTGTTCCATTAAAATTCCATTCAAGCAGACAGGAGCATTTATAATGCTCCAAAGAATGTGTTCCCTGTTTTGGAGTATATTATGTTCTTTATTCACCCAAATCTTGTTTTAATATTGCTGTAAACTTAATAAGAAGAGATGAGATACGAAGTGATAATCTTTGAAATATAAGGAAAAATAATTTTCTCCACCTTGATAGGAGGCAGAGGTCTAAGCTGCCTCTTATTAGAGCTTTTGGTAATAAAAATCTCTGCTTGTAGAATGGCAGAGCTCACAAAGCTATCGGCGCTCATCTAGAGAAATCATTTCTTTTTTGTTTTGTTTGGGTTTTTTTCAGTGCTCTTCATTTATGATTTTTCTCATCACGTGACACCAGCCCCATCTCCGTGCTCCAGCTTTTCCTCATCCCATCCCTCTGTGCTCCACTCTCACTTATTTGAAATATTTGGGATGTTTTGGAGCATCCCCTGCTCGGGAATCGCTGCCCCACGTTCCAAATCCCGACCCAGAGGGGATTTGGGGGATGTTTAATCTGGACAAAAGGGGGAAATTCCCTCTCCCTTCCCACTCTGGGAAGCACAACAGGGAATCAGGAGTTCAGGAGTTCAGGGAACTCTTCAGGAGTTCATGATTTATAATTAATAATTTTGTGTGTCAGGGTTAAATGCGATTTTGGGGTGGGCAAGGCTTTGGGAATGTTCGGTGCCTAAAAATGGGAAATGGCTCCTCTTTTTCATCTCCTCTCCTTTAAAACAGTTGATTTTTGCCAACTTTAGGCACCAAACCCATCCCTTATAAAAATTAAACCCCAGTGGCTCAGCTGAAGGACAAATTTATCCTTTTAAAAGCAGACCTGTGTGATTTACAGAGATTTTGAACAAGACACTGTTAAATACAGTGAAATTTGACAGTTGATGGAGTTTTGTTTGTGTTCATAGATTTAGTCCTTCACGTAGTTCAACTCCATTTCCAGGCCAACTTTCCAGAATCCTTCAAATATTTCAAACTAGCTGAGCAATAAATAAATTTTATCTACGGAATTCTGATAAACCGAAGAAGGATGATCCAAGATCCTGAATTTGGGATTAGGTTTGCACATCTATTAAAATAAAGCCCTGCCAGATGAGCGCTTTGTTGCTTGATTTAGACATAAAAATCCCCCCTCAGCAGCAGAGTTTTAATTCCTGCTCTCAGCTGCTGTTTTAATTAGCTGGGATATATTTCCTTTATTCAGGGAGGAACATTTGGAAAGTCTGCTTGGAAAAACTATCCTCTGTAGCCATTTCTTCAGTGTTCTGTGAAGAGAATTCCTCTTTATGGAGTCAGGATTTGAAATTATTAACTTGCCTCATTTGATCTGGTGCAGTCTGCTGGGATTAATTGTCTCCTGCCTCCATCAATTATCCACTCGGAGCTATCAGTTCCTGCCCGGGCTGGAAGCAAAAGCAGAACTGCTTCACACACACACAGAGCTCTTCCTTTGATACAAACTCTGGGCTCCCACCAGGCCTGACTGTGAATGAATCTGCTTGAAAAATTGCTTTTTTTTTTTAAATAACGACTATTTTTACTCCTGAAATATGTCGCTCTGGAATGTTGTTAAATATTTGTGTTAAGCAGCACGAGTGTCACAGAGTTCACCATGAGGAAGCGTTGGGATTATTTCTTGTGGCAGGGGGATTTTGAAGTTAACTGCTTTGGGAGAGGTGGCACTGGCCATGAGATAAATCCCTCAGGAATGGCACAGGGGAGGCACCAGGGGTCAAGGGATGGAGGGACAGGACACAGGGAATGGCTTTAAACTGCCAGGGGATGGGTTAGGTGGGATTTGGGAAGGAATTGTTCCCTGGGAGGGTGGGGAGGCCCTGGCACAGGGTGCCCAGAGAAGCTGTGGCTGCCCCTGGATCCCTGGCAGTGTCCAAGGCCAGGCTGGATGGGGCTTGGAGCACCCTGGGATGGTGGAAGGTGTCCCTGCCATGGCAGGGGTGGGATGGGATGGGCTTTGGGCTCCCTTCCAGCCCAAACCATCCTGGGATTCTCTGAAATCCAGCCCATCCTGCATTTAGTGTGTGTGGGGTTTGTGATGCACCAAACTCAGCCAGAGGCAAACGCCAATGGGTGTGAGAGCAGTGCAAAAATGCTGGTTAGGAATTCCCAGTGCTGGAAACGTGTTGGGAGATTTTTGGTCTTTGAGGGCAGGTCAAGGCCAGGATTGTGAGGCTGCAGGTGTGACCAAGGAGGTGTTTGTGGAGAGAGGAGGGAGGGAGGCTGAGCCCCAGGCTCTGGGAGTGAGTGACATCGTTCCAGCGATGGCATGGGGACTCCTGGGCTCAGCTTGGCTGGGATCATGTTGTCCTTTGAGGTAAATCTGATTTATAATGGATCAATACATAAAAAAGCTGTTGCCAGACCTCAGAATAAGAGCAGAGAGAACAGAATGTGGCTGGGTGTTGCCTCAGAGCTCCGGCACAAGTTGAGAGAGAAATTCGAAGGGAGAAGATGAGTTTTTCCCTGTGATCCTCCCTGTGTGGCTGTCTCACCCAGCCCTGTGCTCCTGGGATCCCTTTGGGGTGAAGTCACCCCAGGAAGGGCCCCTGTGCCTCTTGGTGCTGTCCCAAGAATGGGACATGCTCCCCAAATCCTGCTGGCTGTGCTTGGGGTGTGCCTGTCCCTGTGGGGTGTGCCAGGGACCAGGGATCCTGCGGACAGGAGGGATCAGGGATTGGGGTGTGCCTGTCCCTGTGGGGTGTGCCAGGGACCAGGGATCCTGCGGACAGGAGGGATCAGGGATTGGGGTGTGCCTGTCCCTGTGGGGTGTGCCAGGGACCAGGGATCCTGCGGACAGGAGGGATCAGGGATTGGGGTGTGCCTGTCCCTGTGGGGTGTGCCAGGGACCAGGGATCCTGCGGACAGGAGGGATCAGGGATTGGGGTGTGCCTGTCCCTGTGGGGTGTGCCAGGGACCAGGGATCCTGCGGACAGGAGGGATCAGGGATTGGGGTGTGCCTGTCCCTGTGGGGTGTGCCAGGGACCAGGGATCCTGCGGACAGGAGGGATCAGGGATTGGGGTGTGCCTGTCCCTGTGGGGTGTGCCAGGGACCAGGGATCCTGCGGACAGGAGGGATCAGGGATTGGGGTGTGCCTGTCCCTGTGGGGTGTGCCAGGGACCAGGGATCCTGCGGACAGGAGGGATCAGGGATTGGGGTGTGCCTGTCCCTGTGGGGTGTGCCAGGGACCAGGGATCCTGCGGACAGGAGGGATCAGGGATTGGGGTGTGCCTGTCCCTGTGGGGTGTGCCAGGGACCAGGGATCCTGCGGACAGGAGGGATCAGGGATTGGGGTGTGCCTGTCCCTGTGGGGTGTGCCAGGGACCAGGGATCCTGCGGACAGGAGGGATCAGGGATTGGGGTGTGCCTGTCCCTGTGGGGTGTGCCAGGGACCAGGGATCCTGCGGACAGGAGGGATCAGGGATTGGGGTGTGCCTGTCCCTGTGGGGTGTGCCAGGGACCAGGGATCCTGCGGACAGGAGGGATCAGGGATTGGGGTGTGCCTGTCCCTGTGGGGTGTGCCAGGGACCAGGGATCCTGCGGACAGGAGGGATCAGGGATTGGGGTGTGCCTGTCCCTGTGGGGTGTGCCAGGGACCAGGGATCCTGCGGACAGGAGGGATCAGGGATTGGGGTGTGCCTGTCCCTGTGGGGTGTGCCAGGGCCGCGGGATCCTGGGGACAGGAGGGATCAGGGATCATCTGTGGTGCTGGAACACAGCCCGAGTGCTCTGTGTCCTGGGAGGGGACTGCCAGGAACATTGGCTCTGGTCTCACTCTGTTCCAAGAGCTGGGAACAGATCTGCCAGGCTTTGGAGGCCAAACACCCCAAAAATCCCTCCTGAATTCCATGATGCTGTTGCAGGACCCTTTGTGCCAGTGTAGAAAAGCCCCAAACTCAGGGAGCTTTTCTCCTTCTTCCATGGGCACTTCCCAAATTCAAATCATTTGGGTCCCTCCTCATTTGGGTCCCTTTCCATTATTTGGAGTAGAGAAGTAGCAGCTGAGGGAATCCAGCATTCTGGATGCTGGAAATCCAGGATTTGGAATGATTTTCCTAGAAATGAGCAGGTAAAACTGTCCAGGAGTGCCTTTTAGAAAATATCATTATACAGAACATTTTTGAGGCACTTCAGCTGTAAAAGTCCTAATTAGAGCTGCTCTTTTGTGCAGATTTAATTTAGAGGATTTGCTTTGAAGTCTTGCCGGGGTTATTTTATTGAATAAATAAAACCCTTTAGTTTTCCATGTGTTGGATAATTCCTCATTCATTTTTATGGGAAGACAGTGGAAGACATTTGGAGTCTGCTGTCAAAGTTGATTTCTTTAAAACTCTGTCCCTGATCTTTAAAAGAGCAGAATTGTGTCTCGCTGATGACAGCTGGATAATGAAAAAGGAATGACACCCTTCCAGAGCCAGTTCCAGAGTGAACATTCCATGTTTTTAACAGTTTTAATCTTATTTCCTGTTCTATTAATCAGCCTGAGCCAGATTGGTTTGTAAGTATTTGTTGTTAGTTTGTTTTTTCCCTGCCTGAAACATCAAATAGGAAGGGTTTTCCTTTCAGCCTCCTATCTCAGCTCAATATAAATTATAAAATTGGAACAGTGGGATCCAACTTCCCAGACTTTGTCAATACTGAGATTTGGAGATTCCCCATTTTCACTCCTTCAATCATTGACCTTTCCAGGGAAATCTGTGGTTTCATCTCTTCAGAATATCCTATAATGAAAAACTCAAATCCTTTTAACCTGGATTAGTGCAGAAGTGTAAAAATGGGAAGTAAATTCATAAAGAAAATCAGTGATATTTAAATTTTTCCTTCAAAGTGAAGAAGATTCCTTAAATCTGTTCTGCTTAGATGGGAAAACAGAAATGACAATTTGGTTTTCCCAGTGATTCTGCATCCATGGCATCCAGCAGCCCTTAATCCAAACATTTCCAGGCACTAATGATGAAGAAAAGGACTTTAAAAGTCACATTCTTGAGCCATTGCCGCTGATTGGGTTGGGCTTTATTAGCCAGACCTTGATGTCAGGACAAGAAGTGCCATTTCTGGTGAATTTTTTCTGAATTCGTTGAAATGCCAGATGAATTCCAAGTGTTGAACTTGTGAGGGATTATGTTTTCCATTTCAAGGCAAACATTTTATTAAAATGATAAATGGATTTGTCATCTGTTTGCGTTGCGCCTGTAATTATGATTAAAGCAGAAATTGGTGCAAAATGTTTGAATGAACTAAAAATCACTGGGTTCTTTTCAACCCAGCAGAGTGCAAAAAGCAAAAGATACAAAAATCCCCAGAGTTCCTTTTTTTTCCCTAATTTGGAAAGTTATTTGTTTCAGGGAGAAAAAAATGCAATATAATGGAATGGTTTGGGATTAAGGGATTTAAATATCATCGAGTTCCACCTCTGCTATGGGTAGGGACACCTTCCATTATTCCAGATTTTTCCAACCTGGCCTTGGACCCTTCCCAGGGATGGAAGATCCACAGCTTCCCTGAGCAGGATTTTACTCCTCACAAGCAGTAAAAGTAGGCAAATACAGCAGCAAAACCACACAAAATAATTCAATTTCCAATACTCAACCCCAAACAGATCAGAATTAAACATTCTATGAGGGGAAAAATTAAAGTAAAAATAATTTCCAGCATTAAAAAATAATTTTAAAAAATCAAAGGAGGAGATATTTGGGAGCAGCTGCCTGGATGTGTTTGGCTCCATGCTCCATTAAGTTTTAGGGCTGATCTGACATTATCTGCTGCAGAGTATCCCACTGACAGGAATGAGCTGTTCCAGGCTCGTGTTCAGGAGTCTGGGTTCAATTTTCCTCCCAGATGGTGCTGATTCCTGAGGAATTAGGGGGAGGTGGATGCAGGTGGGCTCAGGTGGGTGCCCCCCTCAGCTGCGTCACAGCTGCTGGAATGAAAATCCCAGGAAAACAGCAATGCTCCTGGCATTTTGTGTGACCTATTCCTAGAGAAAATCGCTTTGAAATTCAAATTTTTCCTTCCTCTCTGTGATTCTGGGCAGTGCAAAGGTCTGAGGGTAACCGAGAGGAGAATTGCTGTGAGAATGGCTCCTCTGAAAGGAAAAAATTGGGAGCAACGTTTGCCATTGTTTTTTCTGAGCAGTAAATAGGTGCTGCAAGGAATGAAAAGGAGGATTTGAAGGAATATTTGGTATCAGGCCTGTGTGTGCTGCTCCAGTTAAACAGAAATATTTTGTCAATTAATTAAATGAGGTTTACAGTTAATTAAATGAGGTTATAGGCTAACACGGAGTGGGATCCTGGAGCATCCCATGGGATTCACGTTCCTCAGCAAGGGAGGTGATTCTGGCTGGGATATTTTGGAATACAAACAATCTTTTCTAAGCACTCAAACCATCAATATCAGAGTTCAGCCCAGCCCTTATCACTGATCGAAGAAAACTGGGCTCCCTCCATTAGGAAATCCTGGAAGTATGTAACACTTAAATAGCTATTTATGGATATAAGAGAATTTGGGGGGCTGAATTCCAAAGAAAAAGCCCAGGGTTTATGTTTGGGGTTGGACTCAGTGCTGACAGGCAGCAGGAGCCTTTGGGTTTGAGAGCTGACAGAGTTTTTTGGGTTGACAGAACCACTTTCTTCAGTTTTGCCCAGATTTTTCGGGACTCCAGTATTTTATTCTGTGTATTTTATTCTGTATTCCAATTTTCAAGCTGGTTTAGAATTATTTTGATGCTGCAGTTCTGTTACGTGTAGAAAACCAGGTAAAAAATGGATTTTCTGCCCTCAGGATTACCTAGAACTGCCTTGAGACTCAGCTTAAATAAACCCTTCATTTTTGTCCTGTTCTTTGACCTTTCTGAGCTGCTCTTTTTAGGTCAAACCCCAGACTTTCCCTACTCCTACATTTTATTTACAATATTCATCCATATGTTTAATCAGGGCCTGGTTTCTCCCTCAGGAGGGTCTTTGGCATCTTTTTTCTTGAGTTGCTCCAGGAAAAATTTGGCTCCTCACGGATCTTTGTGTGTTGGCCGTGCTTTGGTTCCCCTGGTCTGTGTTCTTTAGCCCATCAAAGGCTGCTGGCTCCTGCTTCCCTGCCATTCCTCCTGGAATTCCTGCTGCTTTTAGCTGGAAATTCCTGGGTTAGCTCCTTTGGAATCCGCTCGTGCCACTTTTAGGGAACGACTTCCAAAGACCTCCCTGCTTTTCTTCAATTCACAGGGATTTGGGCAACTCCTCTCTGTGGTGATTCCAGGGAAAACCTTTTATCCCAGAAAGGTTCTGGCACAGCCCCACAAATGTGATCTCAAACGATGACCTCATGTAAAAATCCCAGCGTTGGGATGAGGTCAGGAAACACCAGGATGCCACTGGGATTTTTCCTTCTCACTTTCCACGCCGTGGTTCGATATTCCCGTGTTGGTGGCTTTTCCACTGAATTATTGGAGGCCATTTTCCTCATCAGTGTCAGATTTTTGCATTATAAATCAGCCCTGTCATGTTCTATAATCAATCCTTCCCCCACAGCTTCACTTGGGAGAAACGTGAGAGCTCCAAAATCCTTATTTCAGGAAAAATCTGCATTGTGCCAGGTCATCCCTCTCCACCAGCAAGGTGCAATATTTGGGGGACAGCCCCTTTAAAAGCTGAATTTTTGGGACGAAATACACAGAGTGAAGGTTATTTTGTGGTTTTGTTTTCTTTTTGTACAGTCAGCTTGGAACAGGAAATACAATTTTAAAAAAGCCCAGCCCAAATGTGCACATGTGATTTTTCAAGGATCTGATGGATGGCTGAATTCCATGTGGTCCAAGGCATACAAGGAAAACAGAGGGATATCCTCAGTGGGAGAGCAGAGGATGTAGAGCATGCATTGGAGTGGAATCTTGGTACATGAGGAAGCTGGAACAAGAATGGACTGAGCCCAGCTCCAGGGAATAGGGCTGGGCAGGAATTGCTGCTTTGGACACACTTGAGCCACTTAATTCTTTTAACTCTGAAAGAAAAAGGTAACTGGGAAATGGGGTGAAAGCAATGGGAGCAGTGCTGCATTCCAGGAGCATCTGAAATAGCAGGAGATGTGGTTTTACCCTCTAAGGCAGGAGGTGCTAAAAGTGGTTGAAATCACAGAAAACCCCGGGACTGAGCAGAATTCCAGAACCGTTTTTTCAGTTCTGAAGGGTTTTTTATTGTTTATGTGGTGAGAGATGAGGTTGTGATAAGGAGCTCATGGAAGAGCCTCTGGAGCAAAAAGCTCTTTAGTGCATTTTTCCATCAAAACAAGGCACTGGGTTAGGGGTAGAACTATGGCTGCAGCTCCAGAATCTTGGAATCACGGAATGGTTTGGGTTGGGAGGGGCCTTAAAGCTCATCCAGTTCCAACCCTGACACCTTCCACCATCCCAGGCTGCTCCAAGCCCCGTCCAACCTGGCCTTGGACACTTCCAGGGATCCAGGGGCAGCCACAGCTTCTCTGGGAAATCCACTCCAGGGTCTCCCCCCCCTCCCAGGGAAGGATTTCTCCCAAATATCCCATCTAACCCTGCTGCATTCCTGCAGTTTAAACCCATTTCCCTCATGCTGTCATTCCATGCCCTTGTCCAAAGTCCCTCTCCAGCTCTCTCAGAGCCCTTCAGGTGCTGGAAGGCTGCTGGGCTCGAGGAGGAATTCCAAATACTCCAAGAGGAGAGACCTCGAGCTACAAAACATGTGGATCAGAGAGCTGGAGCTGAGCAGGAATAGATTTGTGAAATATTTCATTTTGTTTAATCCAGCAGCTCTTCCTCCTCACGAGGACAGGAGGGTCACAACAACAGCCCCTGAGAAGCACAATTATATTTTCATTTGTGTTTTAATCTCTTTAAACCAGACAGTTTTCTCAGATGCTCCTTGGAGCTCAGCTCAAGCCCTGTTGAGTTTTGCAGCCTGGTTTTGCTCACACAGAGCAGCGATGGCCAAGGGACAGCCCAGGGGGACAGTTTGGGCTGCCAGAAGGATTTCTGGACCGGACTCATGTTTGTTGGGATCTGTAGTGTTGGGTTAGAAAAATCTCTGTTGAGCCTGAGCAGCACTGTCACTGTTTTGGAAGTGCACTCAGATGGGAGGAGTGATAAATAATCCTCTGGAATGATGGAGCTGGGAAGGGCCCCAGGGACAAGGCAGGAGGTGCTGTGAGGTTCAAGCCACGATGTCCAGGCTGGGGGCAGTTTGTGCTCTGGGACAGGTCTGGAAGCAGAAGGAGAGGGAGATTCTGGAATAGGTTGAGCCTGGGGCAGAGGAAAGAATGAAAGCAGGGAGGAGAAGGAAGGAAGGAGCACTGATTTTCCATGTATTCAACAGAGGAGTTAAATCTTTTGAAAGAACCTGAGTTTAAAGTTTAAAGAAGGGACAAGGAAGAAATCTCCATGGAAGGCAGCAAATCCATGAGTTGGATCCATAACCCCTTTGGAGAAGCTCGACAGAGGGTGCAGAAAGGTCACCCTGGAGGTGTAGCTGCCACTGCTGGGCTGTCCTAGACAGGGGAGAGATGCAGAAGAGATTCCTATGTCTGAGTGAGCAGCCAAGGAATGTGAGGGATAAAGATAACTCGTGGGATAATTATAAATCCACAAATTCTTCATCCTGCTCCCCTCGAAGCAATGAAACACAGGAAGCCTCAGGACTGTGACAGGACCAGAATGGTTTAAAAATTCTGCCTTTTTGTGTTTTACCTTGGTGTAATCAGGAGCCAGAGCTCAGGAACTGGGATGTGGAGTTGGTATAAAATCAGGAATTGGGATGTGGAGTTGGTATAAAATAATTATCCACCAGCACAGTGAAAAGGAGGAGGAGGGTTTGGCTCTGCTGCAGCTCTGGGAAAAGTTTCCATGCTCCATTGGGAGAGTCCAGCTGAGCACTGGCCGTGAACTGGGATTGCCAAGGAGAGCAAATGGGTGATATCCCAGTGGAATAGAGATTGCTGTTTTGACTGCTGATCCAGGATTCCCAGTGAAACTCAGAACTGGGAGGCACTGGATGTTTGCAGCCGTTGTTCCTGGAGCTTTTGCCGAGCTCAGTGGAACAAAGAGCAGAGTTAAATTTAGTCCGTGACAACCTGATCAAAACCAACTCCTCACAGGCAAAGCCTGTCCAGCTCCAGACCCAGCGTGGCCTCTGGAGCTGCCAGAGCTACCACAGAGTTGGGATCTTGTGGAAAATCCTTCCAACTCTTGCAGCAGGAGGCTCGAGGCAGCTGCTCTCCGGTGTCAGTGTGAGCTCAGCAGGCCTGGGAATGCCTGAAGGTTTTATTTAAGGTAGAAAAGCAGGGGTTTGTGGAATGGTTTGGTTGGAAGGGACCTTAAAATTCATCTCATCCCACCCTTGCCATGGGCAGGGACACTTTCCACTATCCCAGGTTGCTCCAAGCCCCATCCAGCCTGGCCNATATCCCACCCAACCCTCCCCTCCGGCAATTTAAAGCCACCCTTTCCATGCAGAAATTCCTGCTTCTGTCCACCCTGAGCCTCCCCTGGCCCAGCCTGAGGCTGTTCCCTCTCCTCCTGTCCCTGTTCCCTGGGAGCAGAGCCCGACCCCCCCGGCTGCCCCCTCCTGTCAGGGAATTTTGGATTTTTAGGGAGCAGAAAGGGCCCCCCCAGAGCCCCCATTTCCCCCTGTGGCTGCAGCAGTGGCACAGAATATTTTCCTTCTCAACCAGAAATAACCCAACCACGAGGCCCGCTGTGAATATTCCACGTTACGTTAATGTTGGGGTGGAAATGTGCTGGAAGCGTTGCTCAGCTCTGCCTTGGAAGAAGGGGGACGTGATGTTCAGGGCTTGGAACAGCTGGGCTGGAGCCTGGGCAAGGTGCTGGGAAAGGCTCCCGGAGCCAGCTGGAAAGGAAGGGCCGGCCCAGCCTTGCTCCAGCAGCGGTGTGAGCACTGAGGGAACACAAATCCACCCCACGGGGCCAGCTCCTTCCATCCTCCCCTGAGCCGATCTGTTAATTCAGGAGGAATCATTCAGGAGGAATGGGCTCTGCCAGCTGGGTTACCGTGTCACCTCTGGGTGCTGCCTGCCTGCCTCTCCTCAGGAGGGGAAAATGACCCTTCTGGAGGCGTCAAAGCTTTACTTTCTCCCTGCTGTGATCTAGTCGCTGATAAATGTTTCCCCTTGTTTTGTGTCAAGGCTCTGCCAGCTGGGTTACCCTGTCACCTCTGGGTGCTGCCTTCCCTCCTCTCCTCAGGAGGGGAAAATGACTCTTCTGGAGGCCTCGAAGCTTTAATTTCTCCCTGCTAAGGAGATGGAGCTGCTGATAAATGTTTCCCCTTTTCATTTCTCCCTGCTAAGGAGATGGAGCCGCTGATAAATGTTTCCCTGATCAATGTTACCCCTTGTTTTGTGTCAAGGCTCTGCCAGCTGGGTTACCTTGTCACCTCTGGGNCAAGGCTCTGCCAGCTGGGTCACCTTGTCACCTCTGGGTGCTGCCTGCCTGCCTCTCTGTCACCTCTGGGTGCTGCCTTCCTTCCTCTCCTCAGCAGGGGAAAATGACTCTTCTGGAGGCTTCACAGCTTTAATTTCTCCCTGCTAAGGAGATGGAGCCACTGATAAAAGTTTCCCCTTGTTTTGTGTCAAGGCTCTGCCAGCTGGGTTACCCTGTCACCTCTGGGTGCTGCCTTCCCTCCTCTCCTCAGCAGGGGAAAATGACACTTCTGGAGGCCTCGGATGGAGCTGCTGATAAATGTTTCCCCTTTTCATTTCTCCCCGCTAAGGAGATGGAGCCGCTGATAAAAGTTTCCCCTTGTTTTGTGTCAATTAACACCGGGAGGTTTCTCTCCGAGGAGCCCGGGACAGCCTTTATCTCCCGCATCTCCAGGCCGCGTTTGCGCATCGATGTTCGCAGGGAATCGTCTTCCCGACACATTATCTCTGGAGCAGATTTTATTCATTAAGGCCCAGAAGTGCTGGGAGATGAAGGATTTCACAAGAGAGTAAACAAAGGCGGGTTTGTGGTGGCGAGGATGGGCCAGGGAGCTGGGAAGCATTGGCTCCACGTTCCTGTCAATCCTGTGGCTTCTCATCCCCGCTGAACACAGCCTCATTGGAGCGGGCAGCCTGAGGATGGGAGATACCACACATTTCTCAGCACTTCAGCCCGGCAAGTGTGAATCATTCCTTTCTTGGAATAACTTTAATAGAAAACCAGCATCCGACCTGATGAGAAAAACGTGCAAAAAACCTTTTCTCCCCCCGCCCCCCCCCCTTTTTTTTTTTGCCTCGTTGAAATGTTTTTTTTCCAGACTATTTTTATCCTTTGAGAAAGCTTTGAAACTTTGGAGTTGTAACATCTTGTGGAATTAGAGCACTTGGAGGAGGTGTTTTTTTAAGGAGCAGTAAAGTTCCAGCCAATTAGAAAAGAAAATTATTTGTGTCTGGGATAGTTTGCTTTAGATTTTAAACAATTTCTGCAGCTTATGGAAGGTTAGGAAGTGGTTGGATTTCCTTCTGAGGAGATAGAACATCCTTTTTAATGTATTTCACAGCAACATCACATGTTAAAGGCATAAGAGGGTTTCTGTCTCAGCAATGCACTCAGTAATTCCCTGGTTTTGCATGAAGCACTGCATTATATTCCCTCAAATCTTCCTCAGTTACTCTGTCATTCTTTGGCCGTTTTCTCTTGATGATTTCAAAACCCTGAACAAGTGAAAAACACGAGTTTTTCACCAGTTGAGTGAAGATCCATTTAGTGACTCCCATTTGTAAGAGAAATATTGACACACTTTGTTGTTTTAGGACTTGGATTTAAGGTTCTTGGGGGTGGAATCCATTCCTTAATGCCATATAATCCATGGAGCGTTGGTCAGGAAGCCAAAAATTGCTACTTCTGCACTCCTCTGCTGCCACTGCAAAGTGTATCTTGAGAAGAAGTCCTTTCACTGATGCTCTGAGGGAGAACAGCCACCAAAAGTGTTCACAAAAATAAAATGAGGCTGTTACTGCATCGTGGAGCTTCTTAATATGTAATATTTTATCAATTTAAAAGCTGATTCAGTCTAAAAATTTACATATAAAACATGGACCCGCATAACGTGCAGCCTGTGGCAGGGAGTGAGGGTTTAGTGTGGATATTGGGAAAAATTTCCATGTGGAAAGGGTTGTGAAACAGCTTCTGTGGGCAACCCAGGGCAGTGGTGGATTCCCCATCCCTGGAAGTGTGGAGAAAACATGGATGTGGCACTTGGGATAAGTTAGTGCTGCTGGGTGATGGTTTGTCTTTTCCAATCTGATTTTTTGGTCACTGTGTCCTTGAATTCATTCTGGCATAATGAAGGAATTTGGGGGCAAAACTGGCATTTTATAGAAAAATTGAAATGACAACATTTCTGACTCTGGAAAGGACCCTGATGCTGCTGTATCCCAGATTTCTGGGCTTCCCTGGTGCTTCCAGCTGAGGTGATGTGACCCCGTTGATAATCAGGAGATTGTTCATCTGAATTCCACTTTTGAGTGGGGTTTTTTCTCTCCGAGTGTCCAGCACCACTTTTTAACTCCACAGGATTATCCATGGATTTTATGCAGTAGTGAAAAGCGAGCTGGAGGTTGTCCAGTGCCAGCTGAGTTCCAGGGAAGCACAGCTGGGATTTTGGCCCCTCGGGCATTTTTTGTGGGAATGGGTCCCCCATTTACTCCCAGGTTTTTTGGCCTCTCAGGTTGCCCAGTGCAAACCCCACTGCAGACGAACCTTGGAAGTGGTTTTCCCTGCACCATCCCCTTTTTAGGGCACCTCGAGCTGTGCAGAAAACATTGGGAAATATCCTCTGGAGGAATTCATAAAGACCAAAGAAAACGGAGCAAAAATTCCCTTTGATTTACAGGTTTACAATGATTTTCCACACCATCTTTTACTCCTCCGTGTCAGGCACTCGAGACAAAATCCTGTCTTTGCTGATGAGACTTGGCCAAAAGTCAGCTGGAAAACTCTGCTATTTATCCATTGAGGAAGCAGCTTTTACAAACTTCCCTGAAGGAATTCAGCTAAGTATTTTCTTTAAATGGATATATTTCCAGAGCCACGTTGTTACAACATCTCTTCTGGGCTTCTGGAGGTGCTCAGCTGCTTGTTCCAGCTCCTTTAAGATCTTCAGCAATTAGGCTGCACTGATAAAGCCAGGGGGGCTTATCTTGTCTCTTCTTTTAGCTCAGAGGAAATAATTTGTGCATTATATCAGGGATAAGAGGTGGGAAGTGTGAAATCTGATCCCACTCCTGCCACTTGGTGACCCAGAGGAAATTGGTTCCCCACAGCATTTCAGTGCTGCCTGTGTGATAGGTGCTGCTGGGCTCGTTTTCCAGGGAATTCTGCAGCTCCTCGAGTATTTCTAACCAATCCCCAAACCTTTTAATGAGCTCCTGTGTATCACTTTTATTGAAATAAACGAAAAATTAGGTTATCTGGAGCTTACAATAACTGTGAAATCTTTCTGCTGGAAATCAGTGTGGCCCACTTGTTTGGAAAGATTTTCTCTTCCATTATTCATTGCAGGGGCCTTAAAATTATACTCCAGTGACAAAGCCTCTATTTATTTTTAGACAATTGGCATCCACTTCTGGCTGACCTAGAATGTTTCTTTGATGACAATGCCTGTGATCCAGCTGGGTTTGCTGAATGGTTGCATAAACAAAGGCAGATAGTAAAATGTGGGAAAGAAAAGGCTATTTTTATTATATTAGAGACTGGCCAGCCAAAGTCCAGGCCCAATTTTAAATGTCATATCTGTAGCACTACACTTCAGCGAAATGCCCTTGTCATCTCCGGAGTATCTCTGGAATTTTATCGTTATTGGATTGTGAGGTTATGAGGAGGCTAAGAGAAAGAAAGTTCAGAGTGGAGGTGATCCACAGAAAGAGACAATCGGTTTGTTATCCGGCCTCTTCCTTCCTGAAGTATGTAGGTTAAATACATGGAACTGGGAGGATAAGTCTGAGCTTGCTGTTTTCTCCAGCCCCATTTTTTCATTTGTTGGCCAGTTCTTGTTTCATTGCAGCAGCTTCAAAGGCAGCTTCATTTTTAATGGATAATAACGCTGCCTGTAGGCAAAGAATTCCAGGTAGGAGAATAAACAGAAGGCTCATTTGAACTCAAATCATGGAATCACTGCATGGTTTGGGTTGGGAGGGATATTAAAGCTCATCCTATTCCATCCCCTGCCATGGGCAGGGACACTTCCACTATCCCAGGTCGCTCCAAGCCCCATCCAAAAAAAATGAGGCTTTTACTGCATCATGGAGCTTCTAAATATGTAATATTTTATCAATTTAAAAGCTGATTCAGTCCAAAAATGTACATATAAAACATGGACCCACACAACGTGCAGTCTGTGGGAGGGAGTGAGGGTTTGGGATGCTCCCAGGGGTCCAGGGGCAGCCACAGCTTCTCTGGGTGCTGGGGCCTCTCCATGCTCCCAGGAAATCCAAAGGGAGTTTCACTGCACAGCATCACCATCCAAATTCCTCCCACTTGTTCAAAAGGAAGATCCTGAAACAGTCACTGGTGTAAGAAGGTGTTAGAAGGCAAAAATTCGGCCACAATTCAAATCCCAGTGTAAATTATGGGGAAATTTCTGTGTTAATGAGACTTGAGACCAAGTGGCAGAGAACTTTCTTCCATGGATTTATATCCAGCTTCTAGATTACAAATAATCGTACTGGAAAGAACTTCCTGATATTCCAGTTGTGGCCTCTCAGTTGTCACTGTTAACCTGCGTCAGGGGAGGGATTGGTTGGATTTTAGGAAAATGTTCTTCCCTCAGGGAAGCTGGAACAGGGAATGGGCATGGTACCAGCACTCAAGGAGTGTTGAGGGAATTCCAGGATGGAATTTCGGGATTGTCCTGTGCAGGGCCAGGGGTTGGACTCGATGATTCCTGTAATTCCCTTCCAGCTCAGGGTATTCTGTGATTCCGTGAGCAACTTCAGGTTCTCCCTGGAGCCAGCAGAGAAGGAGACCCAGCAAATCCCTGCCTCCTCCGGGGTGTGGCCACAGCTTGGCCAAGGAAAACCATTGCTGCCCCTGGGAAAACCAAGGGCACAGCCCAGGAGCTCCAGCAGCAATATCCAAAGGTTTTAGCAGGAAAATCAGTTGGTTTCACAGGTTTCTTACATGTCAGGACAAGGATGTTTTTAGGATGTGTGGATTCCCCAGAAGTGCCCCAGCTTTTAACCGTGACCTGTCAGCAGAGATTTATTTCTACCCCATAAAACAATTAAAGTACCCAACAATGCTCTGCAGGAGCATCCTAAAATCATAATGATCCTGTTTGTCTTGGACTGGGAGCTTTACAGGATTTATTTAGGAGCCTTTTTGTTTATCTGTTAAAAATGGCCTTTCAGTCAATGCTAAGCTCGATGGCTTCGGTGTAATTTTCCATGGTTCAGACTTGCTGAAGTAATAAATAAAATGCAATAAGAATAAATTATAAATATTTATAAGACTATTTTAGGCTTTTATGAGGTTCTTAGGATTTCGAATTTAATATCCCAGCCAAAGCTCCACTCTGAGCTCTTCTCTTTCACATCCAAGTGCCTGCTCAGGGTTTTGCAGCCGGAGCTGGATGGAGCTGGCTGCCAAAGCTTCACCTGTGGGGATGCCAAGGAAAGCATCCGGTGGGACAAAGGCAGCAAACCCAGCATCCACACCTGGGCACGGAGCTCACATCCCCCAGCACATCCCAGCTCATCCCAGCACATCCCAGCTCCCATCCCTGTGCCCTTGGCTCTCCATCCGTCGCTCCCACGGACGTGGTTGCACACCAGGTGTGTCAGATAGGGATTTCTGAAAAATATCGGGGAGAAAAAGGGAAAAACAGAGGCAAAAATCATTGTAAGGTTTGTAGAAAAATTGGATTTTATAAATGACTTTCCATGCTTACATTTGAATCACGAATAATTCCACACTATTTGCTTTAACCAATATTTTCTCCATGTTTTCGTTTTAAATTTGGACTTTAGATGGAAAAGAATGTGAGGGTTGGTGCTAAAAAAGCAATAAAAACAATTTTCATTTGTCCTCTTGGCTTTAAGTGAAGAACCCACTCCTTGCAGCTCTTCCCTTGAAGAAGTTGATTACATTAACTGTTAATTAATAACAAGCAGATGGTTTGGGGCTGGTGGTTTAAGGTCAGGAGGGGCCAAGCCCTCGGTGAGACACGAGGCAGGTCCTGGTTGGAACGAGATGAGCTCTAAGGTCCTTTCCAAGCCAAACCATTCCGTGATTCCATGAGATCCGGGGGATGATGGATCACCCAGCAGAGCTCCCCACCTCTCCCTCGTGTTGGGCAAAGATGGAAAAAAGGGAGAAGCCTCGTGGTCCAGAATTATCCTGGAAAAAGAGATCACTGCAGTTTAGTACCTCATTAAACACCAAATCTAACGAACAGCTGATTTTTCATGTTAACCTTTATTTGGGGAAAATAATATCCCACAGCCTACGTGGAAAAAAGGAACCCTTGGCAATACCCTTATTAAAGCTGATTTTTGCAAAGCTTTAACGAATTCCTGCCAAAGAGCAGAGCAGGTTGGATGCTTTTTGTTGTTAAGAAATGGGAAAATAAATGTTTCCGTGATCCCTGAAGTAATTCATTCTCTGGGTAACATTCTTCATTGATAACTCCATTTTTTATTGTGAAGAATGATCCCAAACCAAGCCAGAAGTTAATAGATGAAAGGAAACTTTGCAGAAATACCCTACTGAATACATGCTCTCCGTTAGGGTTTGCCTATTTATTAATATCCTGCATAAAAATTTTTAAACCCATGTGGGTGGAAATAGGATTTTAGTGTATTGGTAAAATCCATGGACTTACATAAAAATACTCTCTAATTTACTACCAGCGTTTTACTGCTGTGTCTAAGCTGAAGGGTTTTAAAAGAGAAAATTTCTTTTCTTGATGTCAAACAGATGTGTTAAAAATAAATGGTTTTTTTTTAGTTTTTATGTTGATTTTACTGATAGAGGGGATTTTTTTTTCCCATGGATTGAACTTTGTGATTTTATCTGATATTGATACTTGTCAAACATGAGGGCTATGGGCTTTGAAAAAGTGTTACTTGTGCAAAAATTCATAATATAGAGAAGGAATGAGATATTTTTATTCAACTTGACGTAATTTTTCTAAGCTTTTTCTATTTTAGAGAGCAATTAGAAAATTAGATTTTCCCCTGTAACCACTTTGCAAGGAGAGTCCTCTTGGTGTAACAACTTTGAAAGTTTAAATCTTTAAAGTCTCAGTTGTCTGGGAGCTGCATTTCCAGCTGGGTCTGCTTTATTTCAGTGACAATGTTTAACTCTGCTCGGCAATGCAGGGAGAAATATGGATTTGGAAGGAGCAGCCTGAAAATTTGAGCAGCAGATAGAGAATTGCCGTGAAGAGGGTGCTCACATTTCAGGGGGAATGTTCAGGATGAGCCATTTTAGAGTGAGGAATCCTCCTTACATTTAGTTTAGCTTCTGCATCACTCCCTGAGATAGTGGAGAGCATGAGAGGGGTAAGAATTTCTTTTTTAATATTTAATAATTGTGGTTTAGTCTCAGTTCTCCCAGTTGTTTTTTGCTGCGGGGGCAATAAATTCATCTGGCAGGCTGTGAAATCCGTATTAGCAGTTTTTAAACCCTCAGCATTGACCAAAATTAATAATTTGGGGTTTCTTTTTGTTGATTGATTTGGGGTTTAATGGTTTAGTCGTTAATATTCTTGTCAGTCGCTTCAGCTGTCAGCAGACATCGTGTGCTGAAGGTCTCCGTGCCATCAGCATCAGGAGTTTTGTCACTTCTAAATAAAACTAAGTGCCAGTGCTTAGATATGGGTTTCAATTCTACAACGAAACCTTTCACTTCTAAAACTCATCTTCTGCTGCTCGAATTCCTCTTGGAATTCTTCTTAATTTGCAACAGCGACGCAGAACATTTGAGTGTTCGGGAGCCTTTTCCAGTGGTTTCAATGGCTTCATTTAAAGAATATTGCACTCTTTATCCATGTTTTTTCCCCCTGGCTCTCTCATCCTCTGTATCCTCAGCTGCCCCACCTCTCTCAGGTGGTTCCTGATGTGGATTTTGTAGCCAGGGGATTTTTGTAGCTCGGGATGAGCCGAAGAGCGCGAGGGACACGGTGGGAATTCGGATGTGAGAGTGGGCTGGTGGTGGGGGATACACGAACCAGCTGTGCTGCAAGGGCTCAGAAATGTCCCCTCGCATTTGGGAAGGTCTTAAAATGCTGCACGAAAAAGCAGCGAAGCTGGAAAATGTCTTGTGATGCTGAATGAAATGGGGGAAGCGTGAGGAGATGTTTTTATTCGGCGCCAAACGCAGCCCCGCTGTGCCTGTTTGTCCCGGGAATCCTTAAAATTCCCAACCTCCCCTCCTCAGCAAAGAGCTTTCAGGTCTCTGATAGATTTTACTGCTTTTGTCTGGGCCAATTTCTCTGTTTTGTTTGGTTTGTTTCGAAGGTTGAGAAGCTAAAATTGGACACGTATTTATTTATGTGCATAACACTAAATTCTATTTTCCAAAATGGCATTTCCTTGTTTCCCAAGCCTTTCACATCGGTTTAGGCTGACATTACAAACCTGGTCTTGGTTTCTTTTCCTTGAATTTACATAGTTCGTTTGGAAATCGTTGTGGCATTAACTTGTGCTCGTTTTGGATGAATTTCACCTGCCTTTGTGATGCTTTTAAGTGTTTCTGCTTTGGTTTGGGTTCAGTATCTCCCAGGATGTGCTCCTTGCACTGGGATCCACTTTTCTGAGGGTTAAGGTTAAAAAAATTCCTGACAATTTAAAAATCTTCGAGTGTTTCTCCTCATGTTTTTGATACAGAGTTTTTCACTAAAGATTTGCCCTCTCAGGGGTAAGCTAACTCCCATTCTCAGCAGAACTTGTAATTATACTGTTATTAAGTTGTATTTAAGAAGAAAAACATTCTGCAAGCAGTATATTTTAAGTCAAAATATTGTGAATTACTTCACCATATTCTCTTTTTCACCAGTAAATATGATACAGCCGAAACAATGACTGTTTCCCCCCTTTAAGTTGTTAACCAGATACACTCTGTGCCTGCTAAATTGTGTGTAAATTCTGGATTTCTGGCATTTCTCTTTTTTTGGGGAGGGAAAATCACTCGAAACACCCCATAGAAATTAATTTCGTTAAATCACTTGAGGGGAATTAGGTCCATCTGCTCAGAGAGTTCAGCCTTTCTAAATTCACTTAGACAAGAAAAGAAAAAGGAGTCATTGTTTGACTCGAGAGATGCTCGTGCTGTGAGCTGGGGTGTGTTTTTGTAGCACTGGCTGTGAGCTTTTGGAGGAAGAGGATTGTTTTTGGAAGTATCTTTTATACCCCTGCAGATAAAAGTAGGTAATTAACACATTTTTAATTACATGTGTAAAGTAATGAGTGCAGCTATGGACAGATAATGTGCAAGCTCAGAGCTGGAGACAGAATTCCAAGTGAGGAGACACAGAATTCCAAGGAAAGAGACCTAAGTTCTGCTCATGTCTGTAATTATTCCTGTGCACTTACTAAAACATGAATTAAAAAAGATATAGATACTCTTTGCCTAATCCAGTTCATATAAAACAGAGAGTTGAACTAAAATCTGATTTTTGGGCCACAGCTCGAACAACAAACAACAAACAAACTGGAGGGTTTATTGAGACAGAATTAGGACTGAATCCCTTCAAAATGTCTTACGCTGATGATTAAAAATAAGGAACCTGCTAAAAAAATTATGTATATTATATATATAAAACTCTAGCCTTGCTCCAGCACCTTCAGGTTGATTTTCAACCTGTTCTTGAGCTCTGATGAGAGGGAAGGATTTGGGGAGTTCAAAGTTTTGCCAGTGAGTTTTCCCTTTTAAAATCCTGCATTTCCAACTCCAGGGAAGTTCCCTGTGAAATCCCTGTTTGCCTGAAGCATCAGTGCAGAGACAAAATCCAAAGTGCTCCCGAAGTGCCCTGGTTTCATGTCCACATTTCAAGGCCTAATTAAGGAATGGCTGCAGGGGGTTTCAGATCCTTTGCTTGCAGCTGGATTTCGAAGGGCAGAATAACAGTAGCAGGGTGCTAAAGAACTGCTAAAGATTTATTTTTGTGGCTTTGCGCGGCTGCTCCTCTGAACCGACAGTTCCAAACTTGGCATCAAATGAAAAGATGAACTTTGGAGTTTATCCAGAGTCACCAAGGCCTTGGCTTCAGCCTCTGAACAAGGCCTTGCTAAGAGGGCCTACGTGGGACCTAAAGGAGCTTCAATTTATCTCTGGTGATTTTTTTTTTCCTTAAATCTTTTGTTTTTAAAATTGTTAAGTAGGTTTTTTTCTATGTAGCTTTTTTGCTTTTTTTTTTTTTTCCAAATATTGTTTCTCCTTTTTTTTCAAGACTTTGGGTTCAGCCTTTGAACAAGGCCTTGCTGAAAGCGCATATGTGGGACCTAAAGGAACTTGAATTTATCTGTGGTGATTTTTATTTTTCCCTTAAATCTTTTGTTTTCTAAGTTGTTAAGTAGGTTTTTTTCTATGTAGTTCTTTTTCTTTTTTCCCCCAAAATATTATTTTTCCTTTTTTTTTCAAGGCTTTGGGTTCAGCCTTTGAACAAGGCCTTGCTGAAAG
>VWZT01016580.1:0-12694 GCA_013397055.1 Pachycephala philippinensis | reverse complement strand
AGGAAAAGAACAAACTTGAAATCTTGGTGTTTTTTCCTTAGTGCTGTGTGTTGCTTTTGTGTGTTATAATATTTGAATGTAATTACAGCAGTGCCAATTTGCCAAAGACGTCGAACATTATTTTGGGGATTTTCTTTTGGGTTTTGTTTTGGGTAGCAAAAAGGGAGGTGGGCTGGGGACCAGGGGTGCTAAGGCATGGGTCAAAAAGGGGCCGTTTGAAGGGGTTTTTTTCTTTTTTTTTTTTAATTTTTTTTCTTGTCAAACGGAAATTTGTGATTTTATTCTAAGTTAAATGGTTGACTGCAACACTTTTTATTTTTAGATTAGTTGAAGAAACATGCAATAAGATTGGCGTAGTTCAATATCTGTGTGTCTTTTCATGAGAGTGACTGTTACTTGTGGACATTTGGTTTTATGTAACCTTTATGTGAGATAATTATTTGTAAATATTTACCATAATTTTATTGGTTCCTAAAATAAAAGTAATTTTTTTAAGTTCAAAATGCCTGCTTTCACTCTTGTCCTAACCTTGTGTCCTGCCTTTGTAGTTGAATTTGAAGTGGGACATTGGAGGCCCTTGTGAAAAGGCATCCATCCCACATGGTCAGACATTGCAGCCCGGTGTCACCTGACACCCTCCCCACTGCAGCATAGTTGGACCCAGTAAGGTGCTCCATGCTATGGGAGAGCCTGTGTCACCACAAAATGATGAGGTCAGTGTTGGTGAGGAGTGTCAGGTCCTTAAGTGTCCTTGGTCCTGTGGGAAGATTGTTCTCCCCATAAAGCAGAGGCAACCTTCAAGACAACCCCAGATGCAAGATGGAACGGTTTGCTGGGGACTGGAATCAGGTACTGTTCAGAAGAACCTGCAGGCACATTTCAATGTCTGAAGACCACAGTGGTTTGGCTGAGGCCTTCCCTGCTTTGGAGCAGGTCTCTGCTGCTATCCTGCCCTGCTGCCCAGCCACTCTTCTATGGGAGAGGGTGTCCTCTGGCTGCTGAGGGAAGGGGACTCCCAGGCATGGGGATTTTTGTCCCAGCTGCCTTTTTGTTCCAAGCCAAAATCTCTTGTCCAGTGTTGGACAGATGGGAAGAGCCCCAGCTTCTGCACGTGTGGAGGGTGGGAGAACTCTCCTTGCCCCTGCCCTGGAGTCCATCCTAGCTGTGTCATGAATTGCCTGTACTGACATGTATGTACCATTAGTAGCTGGAAAAATCTTGCTAACCACTATCGCTATAAAACCCTCTTTTAAAAATGAGCTACAGCCAATGATTGATGAATTATCTATTTTCAATGAGTTACATATAAATGTATCTACATTTGGATGCACAGGCATGCTTGAGAGTTGCTTTGTGCTCCTTCTGATGCTTTTTCAAAGCTCACATGTCTCTCCATCTGCCATCTCATGGCAGCACCTCTGTCCTCCTCCAAGGGCATGCATGCCCTTGGGACTGCTGTCTGGTCTGTGTGGCCAGAGCGAAACCTCTTGTGAAGCCTTGAGTTGTGAGAAATATTCTTGGATCATCATCACAGATGTCTTGAGTGCACTGGCCAATTCTGCCACAGTACCCAAAATTGCCCAAGCATAGAGTTTATGAAACAATAGGAAGGAAATGCCCATTTTATTGGACGTCAGTTTGTGTTTGACCTGAGCTACTGTATTCTCTGTGTGAATAGCATTCTAGCAATTAAGATATTGCAAATTTTAATTAATAGAATATAACTCATTGAGAGAGTTAATCAATAGAATCACAGCATGGTTTAGGTTGGAAGACACCTTTAAGACCATCTAGTTTCATCTTGCTGCCATGGGCGGGGGACATGTTCCACCAGACCATATTGCTCAAAGTGCAAACCAACCTATGTAATTGACAATAAAGAAATGACAGTGAAGGTGTCCAGAACTTTCACCCTCACACTTTGTGAATTCCTAATGATGTACTGAGGATGTTTGTACCCCATCTGGCTGGGATGGAGTTAATTACCTTCATAGCAGCCAGTATGGTGCTATGCTCTGGATTTGTGGCAGAAACAGGGTTGGTAACACACCAAAAATTGGTTCTCACTGAGCAAGCTTGCATAGTATCAAGGCTCAGAGAGGAGCCTTGAGTGGGAAAAAAGCTGTTAAGGGAGGCAACTGGAGAGCTGACACCAACTGACCAAAGGGATATCCGTACAATACAGTGCCATAGTCACCAGCAGAAACTGGGAAGGGGGTTTTTCCAAAGCAAATTTTGCTTAGGGACTGGCTAGGCACCATCAGTCTATTTGTGGGAGGTGGTGAGTGGATGCCTTTGCATCACTTGTTATTTTCCTCCATCCTTTGCTTAACCTGTTTTTGTCTCAGCCCTTGAGTTATCTCACTACTGCTCTTCCTGTTTTCTCCCCCGTCCTGTTGTGGCAGGATTAAACAAAAGGCTATGTGAGCTGCTGGCCATGTTAAATTCTCCACAGCAACGCACTCCTTAAAATAAACAGTGACATTGATTCTGACAGTTAAAGTCCTCCAGGAAGCTCAGGACAATGGGTCTGTATCCCAGTACCATACATTTCAGTTTTAAACCTGAGAAGCCAAATTGACAGAACTTTTCACAATTCAGCAAATAATTGTAGATAAATAAAATCACAGTCATTGGGTGCATAGACAGTGGGCAGAGAGAGGCAGACTTAAGTCAACCAGCAGCGTACATCCAGTATTTACTTGATGACCAGCAGGCTCCACTTTGGGAAGAAGCCTGCACTGTGTGCTGGCAGCATAAAGCAGGGATACTTCCATGCAGCTGTATTTCAGAGTGGAGTGGGTATTCTTACACTTGAGCCTGCAGTGTAACGGAGTGCACTTAAGAACAAGTGCTCAAAAATCAGTTTTCTATAATTGCCAAGTTCATCCAGTGATGGTTGACAGTGGACTCCTCTTCTTATGTCCTCACACGAGGCACCATTTGATGATGAACAAAAGACTGCCAGAGTGTGGTGGCGGGTGGTGGCCGGCATCAGCCCTTTATTACCCTACAGCACAGCCTTTTATATCTTTCTCTTATGTCACTCACATGCTTCTTGTTACAGAAATCAACACACACCTCCATTCCAAGATGTTTTTCTTTCTTCCCAGGGATACAGCTGTAACTTACAAAAGTCGAGGCTGCCTGCAGCCCATTCTTGTATCCCCACAATCCAGCAGCACTTGCCCAGCCAGGCTGGACTTGGTACATTTTGCTCCACCCCTGCTATTCCTCTCCTGATGTATTCTTCATGCACCATGTGCACCTTACAGCTCTTAGGGATGCACAGCTTTTGGAATAGTCCTTCACATCCCACATCCTATGTGGACTGAAGCAACAACCTCCCAGTGCCACTGCCCACCTCATTGCTGTGAGCTGGTGTTTGACAGCCTCTGGCCCTTGTCAAGGCATTGCTGCCCCGAGGAGCCCAGTATCACCAGATGGAGCAGGAATCCCTTGCGCTGCTCTCTGAGTCCTGGGAGACTCAACTTCTTGTAGGCAACAGGTAGTGATGCCTTCTGGGGCGGGAGGACAGCCCTCAGATCTTCTGAATCCACTGCATCATAATGCATGTCTCACCTCCCAGGCAGCAAGGTCCCGGAAGGCTCTGGGTCTGGGGCTTGGAGACCACTCTCAGCAGCTGTCCGTCATCATGAGGGTGCTCAAAGAGCTGGAACACCTCTCCTATAGAGACAGGATGAGAGATGGGGTTGTTCAGCCTGCAGAAGGGGTCTCCCTCTTCAGGGAGACCTTACGGTCTCTTCCAGGACTTAAGAGGGCTCCAAGAGAGCTGGAGAGGGACTTTGGACAAGGGCCTGGAGAGACCAGATGAGGCTTTCCACTGACAGAGGACAGGGTTGGATTGCAAATAGGGAAGAAATTCTTCCCTGTTGAGGCCCTGGCATAGGCTGCCCAGAGAAATTGTGGTTGCCCCATCCCAGGAAGTGTTCAAGGCCAGGCTGGACAAGGCTTGGAGTTCAGACCTGGTCTAGTGCAAGGTGTCCCTTCCCATGGCAGGGCGTGAAACCAGATGAGCCTTAAGGTCCCTTCCAACCCAAACTTTCTATGGTTCTAAGATTCTCTTAGTGCATCTCCCAGCACTTCTTGAGGGCAGAGAGTGGATGAACGAAACTGACTTTTCCTTGCAGAGCCTGTGCCAGTACCTGGACAGCTCTCAGTGGAGAGCCATGGCCTAGCAGCAAAGGAACTTAATAGGAGAACCCCAGGAGCCGTGTTGTGGTTGTCCTGTCTTTGCAATGGCAGGGATTGCCATTTCTTGCTGTGTTTTTTATACTTTTTGTACTTCT
The DNA here is from genome assembly GCA_013397055.1 of Pachycephala philippinensis. Classification (NCBI taxonomy): domain Eukaryota; kingdom Metazoa; phylum Chordata; class Aves; order Passeriformes; genus Pachycephala; species Pachycephala philippinensis. Next base: position 8,384 of record VWZT01016580.1, on the reverse strand, counting down.
GCTGTCTTTCAGCCTTGCTAGGTTAAAAGAGGAACGAGTCGTCTGTCCTGCAGCAGGCAGGCAGTGCCCGTTTCTCATTAAGCCCTCCCACGTCTGGATGTGAAATGCCATGGCAGCCTGCTGGTAGAACAGTGGGATTAGACCTGACAAAACTGCGGTGAGAGGCATGGAATCTTCCTATCTCTCCAGGTGTGAGGCCCCATACTGCTTCCTTCAGTGAGAATGCCCTTCAAGGATGCAAATACGGTTTTAGCTCAAACCTTCATACAAATGGCCATTGTTTAAGATGCCCGGGAATTGTCATTTATACTTTTAATGAATAGGAAATGCAGACCCTTGGTTAAGCAAAGGAATGTCTGTGTATTGTAACAGATTTTGCAGGCAAGGGCAATATGCAGTCCAGCCAGGAAAGTCAGGAGCGGAGATGGTGGGTACACAGGAGCTAGTACAAAGAGATCAAAGTGAAAGATCCTTTGCCAGGATTCCTGCAGTGGGCCATGATGGCTATGAGCAGGAACATCTGGAAATAATGTCACAGACAGGCTTCTGTCTCAAGATTTCATGACCTGTTTTCATTCTCAAAAAATCCCCAAGGACTTGAAATGCCCTAGGGAGAAAAGAAAATTCCTTTTGTGTATGTGCACTTTCTTGAAGCCTCTAGGAAGTGTCTTTTAGGGCAGTGTTTCCAAAGCAGTGGGGCTACTGATCATACTTGAACAGTGAACTGAGAAGCATGCTCCAGCTGCAACCCATCTGAATGGACTTCTTTCTGCCTGCAAGCTTGTAGTAAGTCTCACTCATTCACCCTTCAAAGGCCCTGCTGGACAAGAGGCTTTGGGCCCACCTGAAACTGGATCCCATGCCCTTACTTCAAATAGAGCAGTAGGCATTGAAAATGTAACCAAAACTGCAGAGACAATGTTTGTTACCATATGCATGAGAAACTGACCCACACACAACAAAACAGGTAGAATTTGGTAGGCTGCAGCAACCTCCAATACAGGTTAAGTCTAGGAATTAGCAGTGGGTTTGCAGAAGCATCAAAAGAGTAAGAATGAACCCCACAGAGAACTTCCAAAAGGTATAAATTTATGTATCGTTATGCGCAGTCTCATCTGTATGTGCAGAAAGACATGGTGGTGCTAAAAAGTGCAACAGCCCTGTGAAAGGAAGGACTGGCTTCTGGCTAGCTCCCCTAATTTATATGCTGGACATGAGATTCTATAGTGTAGAATATCCCTTTGAGCAGTTTGGGACAGCTGCCCTGGCCATGCTTTCTCCTGGCTGCTTTCTCACCTCCTCACTGTTGGGAAACTGAACAATTTGTTTGTGGACAACAGAAAAGTCCTTGATTTAAGATGAGCGCTACTTAGCATCAACGACACATCAGTGTGTTATCAACCTTATTCTCATCCTGAATCCAAAACACAGCACTGCAGCAGCTAATAGGAAGAAAATTATTTCAGCCAAAACCAGGACACCCCATCCCAGCCAGCAGGTAACACATCTAAATCAGACTGAGAGTGATGCTCCAGTCATCCCTTCCATCCTATGTTCCTATTAAGCCTCTGCCACCTCACAGCACCAGGAAAGCCACACCTGACAGAAGACCACTTAATTCTGACTCCTAACTATTAAACCCCTTGTAAACAGTCTCATATAACACTTTAAATTGTCCATTATGGCAGCAATGCTTAATTAAGGTGGAACTGACAAATAGAGTCATCATGATTAATGTTATTATAATTAATACATCTGCAGTTTGGTATAATGCAGAGAATATATGATTTCCCAGGAAATGCTCAGATGGAAAGCTTGTCTTTTATATTCATAGGGATATAGTAATTCCTCTGAAGGAATCTCTCTGTAATTTAGCATGAATTAATGTCTCCTTATCACACTGTGTTACCCAGAGCAGCAATTTATCTAAATCCTATATATGAAATGTGGACTCTTGTCTAAGAACACCCAATAATGGAGAAATCCTTTGAAAAAATACATTTACTGTAGATCATTAAGGCTCAGTCTACTAAGTGGCCTTTAAATTAAATAAAGTTAAATAAACTCTTCTTTAATATACCACTGTAACTTTTCCATTAACAAACACATTGAGGTCTTTTTCATTATATACAGGTGATGCAAGCATATGATAACTAAAATGATCCATTAGTAGAGGAAAACGTAATTCAGAGTGTTTATATGGTAAGAAAGGGGAGGAGTCTGGCACACCAGCCTCACATCTCTGGATGTCTGTATGCCAGTCTTGCAGGAACTCATTGTAGGTTTGGCTCTGGGGTTAGCCAGAGTGTTGGAGAATCATATAAGGTCGTAGAAGAAGTTTTAGTTGGAAGGGACCCACAAGATTCATCAAATCCAGCTCCTAGAAGTCATTGCAGAACTCTGACCTCCAGACCCAGCCTGGACATTGTCTGTCCCTCACACATAATCTCTGCTGGTTGGTTTTGCTGTATTTCTCCCTGAGCAGCTATTTAGTTGTGAGTAGCCAATGTGTGGATGATTTTTCAATATATTGTCACCTTTTCATATAATCAATAAAAATTTAAATGAGAAGACTTTGGCTGATTCTTTAAAATCTATTATACCCAGAAACCTATTCTGTAAAATGAAGCATTTCAGGACAGAACCACAGCATAATCTCAAGATGCTTTCCATTTTTTTTAATTGTGATTTGTGTGGTTTTAGACAACACGCCTACAGTTTTCTGTTTCATGGCATGCATTTCATTAATAGCATGCATGCTGCCCCATTTGTAGTTCCCTCCTTGCTATGTCACAGCCGGTTGTACATGGTTCATATTATTTTCATATTCATGGCATGCCTGTGCCATGCACTGTCCTTCTCAGCACTAGGTACCACCACATTCTGCCTCTCTTGTAGTCTGAGTCTAAACAGAAGCTTTTTGGCTACATCTCACACAGATAACTCTGCCAGGACTACAGGCTTGCCTGGAGCTTGCCCCTGACACATGGAAACTTGCATTTGCACCACATTTAAGGAGCAGTCCTCTTTCCTTTACAACCTGCAAAACGCCATCAGATCACGGTGCTCTCTGTACATTCCTTCTCAGTTTGAAGTAGCACCGTGCGCATTACAGCCTAGCAAGGACAAAGGTCCAGATAGATCTCTCGCATAAACCTTACAGTCCCAGCTAAGATAATAATTCTCTACTGTGTTCATTTCTTTCACAATCCTAAAAGGAAGTCTCAAAACTATCACATGCATGTTGCTTACTAATCCATATCTAATGTGACCAATATGAAACTCTGACTCTGTATATCCACATACCATCACTGGAAGAGAAGTGTGTGTGCAGCGAAAGTTTTCCTACTGTACGGGGAAAAAAAAGTAAAACATTCAACTCCCATGTAATAACTAAAATAACTTTTAATTGTTTTCGCTTCTTTTATGTTTTCTGCTTGGCTGATTCGGCTTATGGGCCCTGGAAAGGCCAGTTCATCAGTTTTTGTTGTTAATCAAGAAGAGTAATGGTGTAAGTTATAAAGACATGAGACGATTCTTTGCTGAATAGGATAACAACTTTCAGAAAATGCAAAGTAGTTTTTTTGACCTTTTTTGATTAGGAATTTTTAAGACTGCTGTCTGAGTAAACAAGGACCCCAAAAGGTGCTGAGAATCCAGAATGGAGGAAGGGTTCGTCCTGTGTTCCTGGTGCAGCAGTTGCTATTTTAGAAGTAGGGCTCTCACAAGGCATCAGAGACTCAGGGCACCATAACTACTCTGCTAAGGATCAGAGAACACACTGCAGCTAGGGAAAATGGTGGAAAAATGTTCCACATACCCTTGATCCCATGATAAGTACTGCAGCAAGCACCATGAGAGTGGCATAGACACCCCGGGAAGGTATCATTGGTCCTCAGATGTGGGGCAGGAAGAGGGAGCACATCACAAGTCCAGCTGACTTGAAACATTTATTCCTGGCTCATCCTCCAGTTTGAGGCCCACAGACCACCCAGTCCACCCAGTGACCCTGCTTGGGCAAGCTGACACACAGGGCAGCCTGTGTGGTGTGCTTCACCCTCTCTGCAAGACAGAGTTTGGGTGTCAGGACATGCCACTACACTGGTGACCAACTGCCGAGGCATAGGAAAGGGACATCTTTTCAGGGATAATTGCACAGAAGTGTTCAACCTTCTGTGAAAACAAGCACTGGAGCTACCTTACAGCCCACTGCTGCACTGGCTGCTTCCTGCAGCCTTGCAATGGCTCATGGCTGCCCTCGTTTGAAGGGCAGGTGGGCTGCCCCTGTTTGGTGGGACAAGAGGCTTATTCAGCCACTTGGCAGAATGAAAGTCAAGGATGGGAATGAATGAACCCTGACACTGGTGGCAGTGTGCACTTTGCGTGCCATCACTCCACTCCTTCAGGGTCCATCCTTGTGAGCTGCTCAGCCCCATCTTTCCATGGTCATTCCATCTGATGGGAAGGCATTGGCCTGTGTGCAGTTCTTTCTTGTCTAGGCAGGGCAAAGAAGGGCCTCAAAGAGAAGAAGGGTGGGAGTCATGTGAAGCTGGGAGAGAGGCTGGTGATGGAGGGGAGAGAGGCCAGTGATGGAGAGGAGAGGAAGGAGGACCCTATTGTGGTGTCAGGAGCTGGACTGTGTTGCTGCCAAAGAGAGATGAGACCAAGGTGGGACATGGGCAAGGTCTGACTGCTGAAACAACTCTTTATAGTGCTGATTGGTCCTTAAAGCCTTCCTATCATGGGTTCAGTCTGCAACAGTAATCACACTGTATATTTGCAATATGCTCTGTCTAGGAAATGAAATACAAAAACCAGTGGCTTATTGCAAGATAGCATTTGGCAAGGAACAGCTAAGAGAAAACCCTGGAGGAGCTTTGGGCAGGGTAACCTCTGCAACACAGCAAAACAAAGCCATTTCTAGTAAGTATTGGTAATATTCAACACAAGCCTACAAATTGCTGAAGTAATGGCTTGGGACAGTCTACCTCACTCTAAATATCAGGTCTGATTTAAATTTCATTATTAGCAGTAATTTAATTCTCTAACCAGGAAACTTTGAGAGAAGAGATGGCTCAATTTTTTAGGCACACTAGGAAGTACCACTGAATCATGAAATCCTTTTGTTGTATATGTACTGAGTTATGAAGTGGATTTAAATGGATGAACTCTGGTACAGCCTGCTCAGCAATGCATGAAGAAAAGAGTTGGAAGTGTAGACAATGTCAAATACCTTTCTCATATGCATTAGACTATTAATAAAAATAAAATGATCTTTATGTTTTCAGTTTATAATGTCTCTTTTGTAATAGTAAGAAACAGCTTGATTACGGTTTGTTGTTTTCACTGCTTTGTGTCCTTACTGAGAACAGGTCAAGAATCACACCCAGAACAGGCACTAGGTGGAGAGGAATAAGGAGCAAATGAATGAGAAAAGTTTCTGCTTTTTGAAGCCAGGGCATTGCTTCTGTGGAGATCTCCTCCCTTCTCTGTGGGTGACCCAACATGCAGGACACAGGGGCCAGAGTGAGGAGAGGGGGATGCCTGTTGATGGGAATTCCTGGAGCCAAAGTGATGTTCCCAGAGACAAGTGGTGTTCCTGGGGCTGGGTTACACCCTGATCCTGATGGCATTTGTGCACTTTGGAAACAGTGTTGAACAAAATCATTAAATACAGGAGAGATTATTGCAGTTTATTCTGTCCATCTCCAACTTGTAATTAAGGTATTCTGAAGTGTCAGATTAATGGGAACCAGGATGCCAAAACAAGATGCCCCAGATCTCAAGTCTTCTGCAGGCCCCCTCTGAGAGGCCAGATTTCTGTAAATATGAGTATTTGGAATAATTAATGGAATAAAGTTTCATTGAGGCAAACTATAACTTCAATCACAAACCCTGTGCACTCTCTGAATCCAAAATACAAGCCCAAAATTGTGAAAATCTGAAGATGCAGCTGAGTGCATTAGACAGAGACTAAACCCATCCCTGAAAAAGCATGCAAACCCTCTCACCTGGCTTTGCGCTTCACATACATGTAAGTACCAGGGGGACAGAAGGAAAAGTGGATTAGTCCATGCTGCCCATTCAAGACCCACTTCTACAAGCCCAGAGGAGCACAGAGGAAGAAAAGCAGCTGGGAACCCAAATCAGGAACTCATTGGAAGAAACATCCCATACAGGACCCCTGCAGGTTTGTCCCAGGGAAGGCTCAGGGAAACAGAGGCAGCTACCAAGCAGGCAGAATCTGTGCGCTGCTGCTGGAGGGATGTATATATATTCTTGAAGGGAGGTATATATGTTCCCACTGATGGACTCTGTCCTACTCAGCAAGAGAAGAACTGCTGTTCTCTGTGTTCACGTGTGCGCTCTGTGAGTCTGTGTTGATCTGTATGCCTGGCTGTCTGTCTTCACATGTGTGAACACACATGTGTGCTTGTGCATACACCTCCTTGGAGCACATGCTCAAACTGCTTCTGGCTGGACTTCATGTGGGCTGCTGGATCCAGAACTTAATACCACCATTCTTCACCACCTGCCAGGTGTGAGACGTATCCCATATTTCACTGAAACAGTGCTTCATTCCTCAAATATGTGATCCTTTCCACAGCAAAAATTGTCTCAAATCATCAGATGTGCAAAATTTGCATCTGCGCTCTTTCACTTGCCTGATGTAATAGCCACATCATGGACATGTTATCTATCACTGACAGGAAATTGGACCTCATGTTCAAACATGAACAGGCCTTTGGGAGAAAATTAGCAGGTTTTCCTGCTAATTCCTTCGGCCTCCATACTGTGCCCTTTCTCCAGAGCTGCTAACAGCTGAGAAACACTTTCCAATAAGAACTGGAGGAATGAGGGTCACCTGCCCAGTGCAGGTCCCACTTTTCTGCACCTCTGAGGAGAATGGCATGAAGTCACAGATCATCCTCCTGCCACAGCACCTCCTGCCTGCAATGGCACAGCAATGCCTCTCTGTTCTTCCTCATTGCAGGATTTAAAGCATTTATTCTTAAAATGTTAATCTGTCCCTCTGTTTCTCAGATCCTGGATTTCTGTCCCTCATGTGGTGATTTTCAGAATTTTGTTAGAAAGGCAGTGGTCCTCAGAAATTCCAGACTAAAGTCTGTATTAGAGGTATTAAATACACTTATGTACATGTATAGAACTGCATCCCTACCGTGAGGCAAGAAGGGGAAGATCCTAGGACTTGGCCAAGTCCATAATGAACACCCTCTACATAGTGAAGACTTCAGATCACGCTTTCCAAGTCCTATGTTAACACTAACTAAAATACCCTCATGTGCCACAGGGTGCCGGCAGCTGTCTGTCTGTTGTACAGAAATGTAAACAAATACAGTATTAAACTTACTCACTTGTTTTGACTTTAACTTGCTAACTAAGCTAAATTAATTATCAAGTTAAAACAACAAATGCTGTGGATGACTGTAGCTATGTAGAGCTAGCAGTGCCCAAGCCAATTGTTTAATGTGTCTAGTCTGTGCAGAAAGAGTAAGTAAGTATTTTTGAAAAACTTGCATTGTTCCAATGAATTTTACTCTTTTGGACATGCATGTCTTGCAGAAGAAAGGGGGCTGGGGCAGAAGAAGTATCTGACACATTTAAATTCATGCTCTTCCAAGGCCTGGCAAAAAGGGTCATCAATTCACCCGGTTAATCTTCGGTCTAACCAGGGAAACCTAACGTCCCACTGGACAGCAAGCAGTTGCTGCTCATGGAAACCTCCCCCACTGCGTAAAATGAATGGCTTATTTTCAGACCATCAAATCCATTTAACAGGGAGGTGAAATATGCAATTAGTATCATAGAAATGAGCTTCAGTTCATGATGCATCTTAATTAGCTATGTAATTTTATTTATGTTCCATTTGTAAAATACAGTCTTGTAATTACTGCCAGAATGTTGAGTGAAGTTTGTTTTGGGTTTTTTTTTAGCCTGAATCATAAAGGAAAGAGCAATGTTTGGCAGACGGAGAGGGAAGTTTCCTGAGGTGAAATGAGATTCCAGCACACACATATTCCACCACTACTTGAAGGGCTGTGGATTATGTATTGGCTTTTGGGTCTCAAATTCAATAAACAAATAGAAAACCATGACTAGTCCAAACAGCTGTTATGGTGGGATCTGTTCACACAGTATAATTTCTTCTAGGAGCTATTTGCTTTTCCTCTCAGGTAAAAGGGAACAACAGACATGTGATTTTATTTGTCCCACACCAATCCTGCTTACTTAGGGCTAGGATTATTGTTTGCTGGAAATCTGTTTCCTGAAATGGGAAATCACGCTTTGTCCACAATTCTTTGGGAAGAAGAATTCTTGAAAGACTGCTGTTTGGTGAGGAAAATGTCCTTTTCAGATGCATC
>VWZT01016579.1:0-121228 GCA_013397055.1 Pachycephala philippinensis | reverse complement strand
GGAGCCAGGGGGCTCCCTGGAGAGAAGGGGTTACCAGAGCCCCCTGGCCCCCGGGCCCCCCTGCCCCTTTGGGGCCAGCGTTTCCCCCGACTGGCTGAGCCTCGTAATGGGGGCTGTGGTGGGGGATCCCCACCCAGTGTGACCCCAAAAACGGGACTGGGTTGGGGGCTGGACTGGGGCAGAGCCGGGTTGGGGGGTCTGAGCATCACCTGGGCTGGGGATGGTGTGGGGACCTCCTGGTTGTCACTGGGTCCCAGGGATGAAGTGTGGGGTGATGAGCAGCACTGGGGACCTCCCTGCCATCACTGGGGTCCCAAGGTTGAGGTGGGGGGTGCTAGGCAGCACTAGGGAGCCCCTGCCATTATTGAGATTCAGGGATGAAGTGTGGGGCACTGGGCACAGCCAGGGGCCCCTGGCACCACCAGGATTCCAGGGATGAGGTGCGGGCCATTGGGTACTGCAGGGGACCCCCTGCCAACATTGGGGTCCCAGTAATGAGGTGTGGGGCGCTGGGAAGAGCTGGGGACATCCTGCCATCATTGGGGATGAGACACGGGGGAGAGCAGGGGAAGGGAATGCGGTCCCCTGTGTCCTCAGGTGATGCTGGGAGCCACGGGGGACCTGGCCCCAAACACCCCTCTCCATTCTCCCTCCAGGGGACCACCTCCTCTCCAACACCTTCACCGAAGCCACCAGGAGCATCGTGGGTCCCATGGGACCACCCGGATCCGTGGAGACAATGGGTGTGAGAGTCCCCCTTTCCTTTGGCCCCCCCACCAACACTTTGGGGGTGCCCCAATGCAGGGCTGAGCTGTGTCCCCCCTCTTTGCAGAGAGGGGACGTCAGCCTCCTGTTCGGAGGGGGGATTGCTGCATCCATGAGCTGTTCACGTTTTGCAATTTGTCACTGATCCAGGAATTCTGCAGATACCTTTGTTTTGCTTCAGCAACACTGAAAAAAACCAACAGCTCCTTCTCAAGGTCTTAAGTTGGGTTCAACTCTTGTAGTTCTGGAAGATATTGGCAAGCGAGGAAGGACATAAGGAAGGGAAGAGAGCACATTTACAACGTTTACCTCTATGCAGTGTAACCAGGTACCTCTGACCAAAATGGCAACGATGCCACCTCGTGTTTGGTGTTCTTATCACAGTTGCTCCCCTGACTGCGGGACGAAATCCCCCACACGCAGCAGCTTATTTTGCATTTTACACATACCTAGTGTTATCATGCCTTACAAAGGTAAAGGTTTAGCACCCAGCATGTCCCGATCAGACTCTCTGTATTGTCTTGATGTTTTATAACATTCCTCTAACAATACCTACAGTGTAAGAAACTTCTACTCAGTACAGATATGCTGTTTTCCGTGTCTAAAGAGCGTTGTCTCTATCTGCTCTTCATTTTAGATCTCATTATAAAAAATAGCCCAAACACAGGGTAGTTGTAAGATTTAANTTTTTTTTTTTTTTGCATTGGTTTTATTCTGTGGTTATGTCCTGATTATGGATTAATTCTTGCCTTATTAACATCAGTATTGAAAAGCCAAGCATCATTAGATGCATTTCCCAGGTTTCCAGCTGAAGGTACATTTTATATTTTTCCCTGATTACCTCAGCATACGCTAGCCATCAGTTTGCAGGGAAAGACAGTAGAATGACACCCCTGAATTTGTAGACAGTGATAAAAATGTGGTATTTGCGAACCTATCTGGGCTAAAATGTGTATTTCATGTCGGGTCAGAATTGCTGGATGATGGAATTGGTGACCCAGTGGTGACTTTCTTAGCTGACGATTTTAATGAGCTGCTTCCCTGCCTGTCAAAGCTTTCAGAGGGCCCACTGGGGACAAATGCTATTGATCCTTCAGCCACAATAAGGGGAAACAAGGCCAGGTGAGCACAGTGACCACTGATGTGTAATATGTTACTGATTTATGGCCTCATTTTGTCCCCCCTCATTATCAAGAAGTAATTTGTTTCTCGGTGAAAAGAACCAAGAACACAGATTCTTTGACTTACAGACATTAAAGAAGAGTAAGTTATAAAAGTTCTGTTGTGCTCCTGCTTTTCTCATTCTATATGTGGTGGTGATAAATTAACATTTGTACAGGTAAAGAAATCATATTTTCCCCTGTCTGTGTTTTTCTTTTCCTCCATCTCAAAATCCAGTCAAAAAACTTCCCTCCAAAAACTCTGTAGGCCTGATCAGGTGCTCAGAGAAATCAGTTGCAGTGCTTCTGCCAGATGAACATGATCAGGTCTCCTTCAGATCTCTGAAACTACAATTCCAGCATTTTCTTCTATTTCTTTTAACTTCCTTGCAGCCTTCAACGGGTTGTGAGGGCCCCCAGTTCTGCTGTTCTTCTGGGATCATTTCACCATGATCCGGGTCAAGTTTCATTGTCAGGGCTGTTGTGTTACCCTGTGGCCAACAAAAAGAAATCTTAATTTAGCAGCTTGGGAGCTCCTGGTTGAACTGTGGTTACAGAGGGTGGAACCTTCTTCTTGGTCCTTCCTCACTGTATGGAACCACAGGGAGAGTTTGCGAAATTTCATTACATATAAAACGTGGAAACAAAGGGGCTTGTCCTCAGCTGGAGGGCACGAGCCATGCTGCCAAAATCCAAACTTTATGCCAGCAAAGGAGGAGACCTAATGTATCTGCCTGCATGTAAGATGAGACGATTGTGCCAAATGTAATTAGCTAATGTCTGAGCAGCTCTGTGAGCTCCCAGAGCAGGATGCCAGCGTGACTGTTAGGAGTCTCTAATGATTTTATATCTCATGTATGCTTTTATTTGATGATGGCTCTTCTCTCTCCTATTGCCACCAGCTAATAAGGGGTTTCTCCTCTGAAAAGAAAACAGATTGTCTTTTTTCTTCTCCAGCATCAGCATAATGAAAAAATTGCTGCTTCTTTTACTTTGAGGTGGCAAAGAGCTCCTCTGGAGCAAAATAGCATCTTTCCTTTTCCTGCTTCCTGAAACACTTAGTTTCCTCAGGTAAGATCCTCAGCTCTACTCAAGTCTTTATCTGCCAATTTAAAGGACTGAAAAAGAACACTAAGAGGTCCAATACCCAGAAAAAAGAGGATTTGGGCTTTTTAAACTTCTAAGGGTTTTCTCCTGCAGATATCTTGGACTCTCCCAAATACTTCCACGATCAATCTCACAGTCTTAGGCTCTCAATTTAAGCAGATCCTTGCAAGGGAGGTTCAAAGTAACCCATTTAATACCTGGAGATGCACCAAGAGTCCAAGCAGTTGGCTAAAGATCACCAGAGCATGTGGTGGAGCTGCTCAGATCAGCACTTTGTCCACTCCTCATTTGTCCCATTCTGTTCTCACCCTCTACAATTTCAGCTAATGGACCAGTCATTAACAAATTCCATTAGCCAAAATAAAGCAATGAAAACTTGGGTTGGTTGCTTGCTTGATGCTCTGGAGGGGATTCAGACAACGAACTGTTTTGTGCTGTTCGTTCCCAGTGTCACCGAAACCCCTCCCTCCTCAGGTTTCACCTGTGACACTGAAATAAGAACATTTGTCTGGGTATCACTGGGCAGAAAGTTATGGTTGCATGAGAATTTCCTGGATGTTGGGCTGGCAAGTGCTACAGGAAAGCTCATCAATTAAAAGAGTAAGTAATGCCTCTTTCAGCACTCACCCTTCCCTTCTGCTTTGGAAGAGTTCTGAAACTGTCATCTCTGTTCTCTTTTCCTAGAAATTTCACCATGGTGGGAAAATAGCCAACCATCCTATTATATCAACAACAATAGTCCTTCTGTGTTTTATACTGGACATAAAAAGCATCATCTTATAAATAGAGATTATAAAATAAACATCTCTGTCTTTCTTGGAGATAGGTTGTTTTATTGGAAAGAAATGTCATTGTAGGGGTGTTCAGAAACTGGGGTGCATCTTCTTAATTGGAATTTCGGATTTATCACCACTCTATTCTGCTGTCTTGTAAATTAATGGTACCACACCAGCACATTAAAGAGATGAAATTGTATTTAGCCTGGCTCACTAATAACAACCATTCTTTCTGCTAAGTTTAAATAAATATCACTGTTGTAGCATTGCAGAAGATAAAAATGTAGGCTAACAAACTCCAGGATATTTGGAATCAGCTCCAGCTCTTGTTAAGGTCAGTGGAAAGATTGTTATTGACCCTGATGAGTGTTGATGACTGTAAAATCAGAAGAGATTATTATTACAAGTGCCATGGCTGATCTTGTAACAAGCAGTTTGATCTGGTAACTGAGTCTGTCTAGCCACAAACCTACACACAGAATACATTTCCTGATAGGAAAACTGACCTACCACCACAAGAAAGTGATCAAAGGCAGAAAAAGATGGGACCAAATGGGAAGAATTTCCTTGATTTTAAATCATGGACAACTGATCATGAAGAGCTGGGAGGTGGTAGCAGGGCTTGAAACACTCTGAAATTGCCCTGTTTCTTGTAGTCTTCTTAATCATCTGTCCCTGAACATCAAAAAGGGTATGTAGATGCATTTTGACCTACCTGATGTAGTAGAAGTCACATCTTTGATTATTCTGCGGTTGAGAAGGGAAATAAAGGGTGTGTTCCACTGGAAGGGAAAAACTCGCTCTTGCACAAAGCACAGCAACCTTGAAACTCTTTCCCCTCAGAACTGTAGGCTGCATCAGCCCCACACAATAGCATTTATTTTAGTGGTGTCAGTCCTGATTAACAATGTTTGTTTTCAAGATTCTTATTTTCCATTGTTGATCCAGACTTCTGTAGTGCGCTTCACAGGGGCAAGATTAGACCCTGAAGTAGGGGAAGGTGGAAAAGAAATCCTTTTCTCTTCGTTGACATCTTTCCTTTTTTTTTCCCAAATGGTTGTTTCTTTTCCATGTGATTTATATGGCTTGCTATAAGGGTAGATGTATTTTAGTACATTACATTGTAAATTACACCCAGCTATTATACAACATTATATGACATTATATGCCATTAATTGTAGTGGATTTTTAAAAGAACTCATCGTGGTTGACAACTCCAGCATCTGATTTATTTCTAGAGCCAGGTTACTGTAACAGTCATCAAAACGTTGTCTTGCACAGAGAGGTCGTTAGAATATTTTGGAGAACATTCCAGCAAATCCTTGCCTTTCAAAGGCTGCTGTTCCTTACCTATGGCTCTTCAGACCATGCTTACAGAGAGGGCAGGTTGAAACTAAGGGAAATACACATATTCTGTAATGAAAACTTGGCATTAAACGTGTGAAGATCACAATGTCCAGCTGTTCCCATTTCTTGTAGGAAAAGAGGAAGAACTGTGACACATAATAAAAGTGGCTGAGAGAAAAATGACAGAAAACCAAGCTTTTGCTCCTGTAAAAAAGTAGCCTTGATTACTGCAGGCTTCTAAACAGAATCCAGGGCATGAGCAAGGGCTGAAAGTTGTTCAACCTTTTTGGAAGCCCTCTACAAATTCCACAGGAGAGATTTTCTCACATATGAAGTGTAAAAGGAAAATATTGACATTATTAAACAAGACAACCATTTAGCATGGAAGCTCTGTGGGGAGGAGCAGTGGGCAATCAGACTCCTCAGTCATGGGCAAGGAGCTGTAATCTTTCTCTACAATTGCAACTTCTATAGCTAAAGGGGACCAAAAGCCCCTCACCCTCACAGAAATCCACAAGTTCCTGCACCCTCTACAGCCCTCCAAGGAGCTTTTGCCCTGTGACAGCAGTGCACCTGGATTTTTGACAGCCATGGAGCATAACATGGCAATTCTGTCCCAAACCAGAATATTTTGGGATATTATTTATCAATCTGATGTGCTGCAGCTTGTCTTGGTATCACAGGGCAAAAGTGAATTCATGCATTTGAACTTTTTTTTAAATTGTTATAAATGTAATGTATAAATTGGGAAAAAGAACAAGGTCCCGTTATGTTTACAAGCAGGTTATTTCCTGGTGGGTTCCTATCCCAGAAAGTGTCTCACTTGATTTTTCCTCATTAAATGGTCTCTGATATAACAATTACCTGAGCCCTGGGCCATGTTCACCAGTGCACCCGAGGCCACTGCAATTACATTGAAATAAAGCTGGAATGGTGTGGATCAGTCAGATGCAAATTTGATGACTGTTCTAATTACTGTATTTGGGAACCCTGAATGAAAGAAGAGTACGGGTGTGTATGTGTGAGAGGAGGAAAGATGGTTCCTTTGGGATGCTATACAATGGGAAAGTGCTAGATATATTAAATATTCATGGAACAATTAGTACTCAGCTCATCCCACAAGTTCAGATCTGAGTCTGGACACAAACTTTCCCTAATGGGTGTATTTAACCTTTTGTTCAAGACTTATCCTGCTTGTAACATAACTGGCCTAGTCCAGCCACAGAACCATGTGCACAGCCCTGTCTGTGTTTGCCTGCTGCTTGTGTTGTGTGAAGTTGGAGCTGACCCACAGAAGTCCATTAAAAGATTCCAGGTAGACTGTGGAGTGGGAATTAATGAAATGCATTGTCTGTGTCAAATACCTTTATTAATAGAATATGAAATAATATTAAATAACCCCAAAATATTTCCATAAACACCTGAATTTATGAAAAACATTCAAATGAGGAATCTTCCAATATTTGCCACACACCTTATACATTCTTTGATAATACAAATACCACTCAAGTTGGCAAAATTGTTCAAATTCTTAAACTAACAATTTTGTTATAAATGTTTTCATGAACTTGTAGACAATAAATGTTCAGTAATGTTTCCAAAAGGCCGAATTCACAGCACTGCATTGCACAGCCACATCTGAAATGAATCCTCCTAGCAGGAAATCCAAAAAATTAGGTGTCCAGTTTAAAAGAAGCATGTAAATGAGAATGTATCTGCTATTAAACTCCCTTGTAGTAGCTCTCCATGTGGATTCTGAAGGACATTTGACTGAGCTGAGATTTGCTGCTCTGTTTTCAGAGCATTAAAGTGAGGTAAGATAAAATCCTGCCCTTTCAGTGCTACAACAGACTGTCTTGCCAGTCACAAGGAGAAAAACTTCCAAGAACATGAACTCATTTGCAGGGAAATGGAGCACTGAGATGAAAACAGGGCTCCTCCCAGCACAGCACAGGTCACCCACAGCACTGAGCAGATGCCTGGCGTTGTCTGAGCTGCTGGAATATATCCTCTAATGTTGATATCTGACTTAATCAGATAGGTCAGAAGCCAGGAGACAGAATGGAAAAGGACAGATCGTGGAAAACACCCAAAGACATCTTTACATGTGTTTGAGCTCTTGCAGGCTGCAGTCAACTTATTTATTGACTTCACATGGTGCTAGCACTTCAGAAGGCTATCAGTGAATGAAAAAGCAATCTCAGACTGTGAAAGAAACTTTCATTTTTATCTGAACATTTCACTGGTCACATATTTATTTACCATTAATAATTTACCAAAGTTAACAGCTCATCACAAATCTTTGGTGTTTCCAAAGCCACGGTCCTCAGCTGTGGCCCACAATGAAAAATGGGGATCTGCAACTGCAAGGGTAAAATTGCAAGGTTTGGTTTAAACTAAGGCATCTCTCTCACAATACCTGTGACAGCATCAGTGTACAGAATAAAGCCCCACACTCATTGCTCACTCAGTAACTCTCACAGAAATACAACAGCAAAATCTGTCCTGATCCATTATTTTTAAGGAAGGGAATGTGCATCCTTCCAGTAGTTTCACTTCCCACAGTTTAATATGCCACATGTTAAACTCTGTCCACTTCCAAAGCCAGAACAATAAGCTGTTTCCTTTGAATAGCGTTGACAAATAATTTGATTCATATATTTATTTGGAATTACCAAATGAGAAGGAGTTTAACCAGCCTCCCAAATCTCTCCCTTTTCATTTCTTCTCATGCTTAAGTAAGTTTAGTGCTCTCAATATGTCTGTACAAAATGCTTCTATCTACAAGCTTCACTTTACAAACAACATAATCACCTGAAGATCAGCTAAAAGATACCAAAACATCTAAAACCAAAAGCATAATGGCTATTTTCCAAATCCTGCCAGTAAACAAAACTTAAAAAACCCAGACTGTGGAGGTATTTGTGTTTAATACCTCAGGGGAAAAAAGGGGGGTGGGATAGAATGTTTTCTGCAGCTGAAGTTCAGGCAGAAGTTAAAAAGACAGTTCACCTCACTTCACTATAAATAGAGGCGTCTAAGCAAAAACTTATCAGTGCAAAGCAAATTTGGACACAAAAATGTACAAAATGTACCAAGGAAAGGACAGATTTAGCAGTAGACCTGCAAAGAGGAAAAGCTGGAGACACTGTTTCACTTGGCGGTGCTGACTGGGAACAAACACGGAGCCATTTTTCTCCAGTGGCTGCTGGAGTGACACAGATTTCCTTATAACTTCATAGCACCAAGAACCAATAATGCAGCTCTGGGTTTGCTCCTTCGTAGCCACAGTCCCTGAGTTTGGGAAGTGTTGCTAAGTGGCCTGGCAATCTTGAGGATGGACAGCCAGCAGAGAAGGGAGGTTCCCACATGCTTGGCAAGACCAGAATGACCAGATATGGAATTGTCTTTGAAAAGAGAATGGTGGATTAGTTTTCCCCTGCTCCTCTCCAGAATATTTCTGTACAAGGACTTATTAAACCAAGCCAAAATACTACTTTTTGGAATATGGGAGGCCTCCATCCAACCTTTTGTGTCCCATCTCCAGGTGACAGAATAAAGGATATTGGATAAAGGGAAGTGTTATACTGAGCTATGTGACAGAAGCAGCAGCCCTGCTGCGTACGAATGATTCAAACCCCATGGTCTTTACTCTAAAACAGGGATGGATTTTACTACCATGAGATATTATGATGAAGTATATAAGAACTTCAAACTACTGTGCAATGGATGCAGTATGAGAATTTTAAGCACTGAGTTACTTAATTTCCAGTTTATATTTTTTTCTTCCCTTAGAAGGTAGAGAGGTTCACTGTTCTCTTAGGAAGGACAAAGCATGGCTAAAGTCTTTTTTTTTCAGATAAGTAGAACTCAGCTTGGACCCTGATGTGCCATTTGTTACTGTTTCATGTCTGGACATACACATCAGTCCCAAAGAACCTCTGGGCATTAAACTACCATTTTTGGTCTTTATGTGGACTTATGTGCAAGACACTGGAACTTCTTCCCGGAACCCCTGTGAGCTGTGAACGTGCCTTTGAGGAAAGTCCTACCAGCCAGGAATACAGCAAATTTGATGGACAGACCATATTCTGCCTTACAAGGAATCCTGCTGGCAAGCCACAGCATCTGAAATCAGAAGACCTTCAAAAAAAAGCATTTTGAAAAAGTCATGTCTCTGGCCCATCTGCTTTGCCCATCATGATAAGCAATTTGTCCATGATCTTACTCAAATCCCTGGAAAAATCGCTGCTCCGTACAGAGTGATCAGTTTCTTTTTCAAATTTCAGCATGAAGTGCAAGGCTGTAAGCAGCAATATTGGGTACTCTGACTCATTCCCTTGCAGGGATATTTTTACGACTGTTCATGGAATTATATCTTAAAACTCTCAGTTCACGTTCTTAAATCACTTTCACAGCTTTCTGCTGAGCCATCTCAGTGCAATGGTTCTTCCCCCTGAGGTTACAACCTCTCCGAGGCTCTCGGGACTGTAGCTACCCTCCCTCACTGCAGCCTGTGAAACCAAACTATTGGCTGAGGACCTCCTTCCTTTTCCTCACCTCGGTAAGTGGCTGCAAGTTAGCGCCGTTTAAAATTTAATCAGGCTTGTCCTAACAGGATATAGTTCGTGGATTTTAACCCATCTTCTACACAAACCACTAAATTCAGCCACACTAACTGCCTCCTGACAGAACCTTTATCTCAAGAACCTCTTAATGAACTCTCATTAGCACAAATTGGCCCTGAATATCTCACCACTTCCGATTTCCTGCTTTCTCTGCAATCCATTAGCAGCCTTGTTTTAACAATTAAACATTACAGTTTCTAGAAACACACAAGAAACACCATGTTCTACCCTTAGGTCTGTGTCTTTGAGAGACCTGGGAAGGGATTCACAGGGTCCAGTTTAACAGAGCCCAAATTCTACCTGCACTTCATTGTCCTCAGAGAAAGATTTAGGTTGTTGATGTGACTGGTAACTCTTCCAGTCCCCGGATCACTGTCTTGGAGGTCCCCTAGAAAGGCACTAAACCTCAGTGTCTGATGTTAAACAGTAAGAATCTACATCCTTTCCTCACAGCCCAGGGTCACATTTCCCTGGCTGATCTCCACACACAACTTTGCCTTCTCCTCAGAGTTGATTTGCCACAGGTTTTTTTGTCCTTGTTTATGTCCACCTTGGATGGCTCAAACTGCCCTAAGCAGCTGGATTTTCTCATCCACGAGGCTGATAACAGGTTCTTATTTTACTGTGTTTCAATAGCCAGCAGGCAAACCCAAACTCTAAGCTATTACAATGGTTCCCTAATGTGTGCTCATGAATTAAAGGCTTGAGTGGCCCTGGAAGATGCTGATCCCTTGATATGCAGAGGATATGGATTTCACCCCTACTGAAATCAACTCCAACAGTAATCGTGTGGTGTGACGTAAACTGTTTTTTCTGCATTTGTCTGGTGACTGTGTTTAAAGTCCCCCAAGAACAAGCAGATCAGAGATTTTACAGCTGCACGGAGGTTGTGCCTGAACGTTAATGGGTACATTGGCAAGCACATGGAACTTGGTCTTTCTTACTCTGTCCTAAAGATGTACAACCTTTTCTTTTAATATTTTGATAGACCACCAGATTCTCACTCCATGTTATATTTCAGGCATGCAGCTGAGAGATGATTAACGGCTGTGAAAGTGAAAATACTGCACCTTTATTCCTTGTAAAAGTCTTTACTGTGTTACGTCTTGTAGGATAACATCCAGAACACGGAAACTTTGGCTTCATTCTAGTCTGTTGCAAAACTCCCAGGGATAAAAGTGTCTCATTCATAAAGTTTTAAGCACATCTTACTATTTTTTGTAACTTTACTTAATGAAATGCTCTCAGGAAGAACCAGAGAGAGCAAAATCTCAACTTCAGCCTTCATCTGATCAGAAGTCTCCATTTTGCTGATACAGGTATGAAGGTTTTTCTAATATCACATAGCAGAAACAGCCTGTTCCTGTCTGAGTGTAGGCTGCCATATTTTTCCTCACCAACTTGAAAACCGTGATGGAAGCAGATCTTTATTTACTTGTTTTGAGGTTGTTTGGGGGTTTTTGTGCATATGTTAGGTTTTGGACGTAATATTCATTTCCTTGCTCCCTTTCATGCATCCCCCAGAGTGGATTTCACCATATAGATGTCATGTTCAGTAAGGACTGAATCAATTGCTTAAAATTTGACCATAATGCTTTAAGTTCGTTACTTCCTGCTGTTCTCCAGTGCTTTCGCTAAGTTTAGAAAGAGGCTGGGGTTAGGAGATGGCAAATTCCGTCCAGATGCCAGGAAATGCCTTTTCGGGCTTTACTCCCCTTGCTGAAGCAGCTCAGACACTTGGAAATCAGAGTTTAAGAATACAGCGCAGTTCTCCCGGGGGTTATGCAAACTCGGCTTAAGTCCCTTAACTGCAAGCGCTGAAAAAGTTCCGAAAAGGCCGGAGCAGTCTCAGGTTTTGCACCCCGGCCGCGCTGCGGCAGCGCCGGGGGCGCTCCCGGGACCAGGCAGGGGCAGCGGGAGGACTCTGCGCTGGGAACCTCGGCTGGAGTCGTCGCGATTCCCATCGCTTCCAGTGAAGCCAGCCCCGTGCTGAGACCCCGCAGCAGCGCCCCCCGCCCCGCCCGGCCCCGTCCCGGGGCGGCTCCCTTGGCTCGGCGACGCTCGGTCCCGCCTGCCCGGAGCGCTGGGCTTTCCGCGCCGGCCGCCCGCCGCACCGCAGCCCCATGTCCACGCTCCCCGCCGGCGCCGACATCAAGCGGGCTCTGGAGAACAGCCCCGAGACCAACATCGAAGATGAGCTGCCTGACGGACCGCCGCAGCAGCGGCCCAAGAACTACCTGCTCCTCAGCATCCTCGCCTGCTTCTGTCCCGCCTATCCCGTCAACATCGTCGCCTTCGTGTTCGCCGTCATGGTGAGTAGCACCTCCGGCTTGGGCTACAAGGATCGACCGCCGGCCCCCCGCGCTCCCGGCCCCGGCAGGGAAAGGGGCATCTAGCCGCCTTTGAGCCGCTTGTCCCGGGAGCCTGCGGACACTGGGTGAGGCAGCGAGCCGGGGAGCATCAGCAGGCGCGGGCAGGGGTTCCACCGAGCTATCCCAGAAGCAATGGAAAACGTGGAGTGAAAGGCAGATTCCAACAAGTTTTCACTATCAGGCTATCAGGTGGCAAGTTTATTCCAGTTAATGGGGTTTGTTATATCAACTAGGTCGCATGCTGAACTGGACACAGTATCTGTGTGAAAGTGTCAGCTGGAGAACAGAAATCAGATTTGGTGCCTGCTTTAGCTAATCAAATATAGTAGGAGTGCCTTTTTTCCAGTAAACAGGTTCTTTGATACTATTTACTAGAATAATACAGGCAATGATAATGATTGTAGGTTGTTGGCAATTGCCCATGTAAATTGAGTATCAAACACACTGAAAGAACAGCCTTACTCCTATAATTTGTAATTGATACACATTGTCCTTAATAACCCAGCAATCCCATTAACTTCCAAAGGATTGTTGGAACAGAATCTCCTGCTCTGAGTTAAAAGTTGCAGAGTCAGATCCAGAGTTTTCTAGTCATATACATGATCAGTGTTATCAGTAATACTGCAATGTATTTCTGTTGTTTAGGAGCTGAAAAAGGTTTAAAACATGTTGTGTATTTTCATCCTTTTCTCTGACAGCCAAGCTGAGAAGGTAAGTAAAAATGTAGTTGTTTCTTTTTGCAATTAAGTATAAGACTAGCTAACTATGTCTAAAATATCCCAAAACACACTCTTGTAAAACTAGTAAGATTGATGAGAAATCACATTGCTGAAGTTTGAAAACTACTATTCCAAAGCCATTGTTCAAGTCTTTTTTTTTTTTTTTTCCGTTAAGTATTAGCTGTCTTCTTTTTTTCCCCCCTTCTTTTTTATTTTCTTTGTTGTTACCTTAACTAGACAATATTCTCTTTTCCTTATTTTGGGAAAATTTGGTTCTGCTGGTACTCAGCATCCTTTCTGTCCATGGACACTGAGGGTGCTATATAAAGTAACGAGAGCTGATGATCTGGGGCTGGGAGTGTCTGTTCACTGTGGCAGTGCTTTCATCAAGGTACTGGGGCTGTACAGAAGTTAACTGTCAAGGACAGAATTCGGCCTCCAAAGATTTTTGCACCCCATATGGAGAAATCTCCACCCACAGTCTCATTGAAGTTCACGAAGGCTTTTGGAGTCAGGCATCAGTTAACTGTTACCAAGGGGTATGTAGGAATCAGGGTGGGAAGAGCACTTCCTGAAAACTGAAAAGCCTGTGCAGGTCTCAGCTGCCCACTCCCTTACAGGGGGAAATAAAAACCAGACCAATAACCTCCCCTGTGAACAGCTTCTGTTTCAACAGCATCCTATGGATGCTAAAAAGCTTTAGCAGAGAACTTTTCAGCTCTCAGCAGCAGTTCGTGAGAGCTCTGTCTTTCTCATGCAAACTATTCAAAACAATGACACGGGTTTTTGTAAACCAACCTTGTTATCTCGCACCTGCAAACTATATCTTGCACCTGCAAACTATATTTAGGATTGTTATGATATCGACTAGGGAGATGGGTGATGTGAGAATTGACCAATCACTTTGGTAGGTAGTTAGCTAGAGGTCCAATAGCCTCTTGCCATTCAGGTAAACACTAAGAGAACTAAACACATAAAAACCCCATCTGTATTAATTAAATAATTCTATTCTACTGTCTCCATTCCTGGCTCCATGTTGTTATTATTCTCCATCCTCACGATAACAGCAACAGAATCCTACCTAAAACCTCTCATTTTCCATAAAAGTAACACATCCAACTTCTCCACAGCTTGATCCCCCTGCCTTTCCAAGCTGCAACCTGTAACTGCTGCATTATCCTCAGCTGCAGGTTCTGCATTTTAGCCTGTGCTGGTTTTATTTCTACTTCTGCTGAGATCTGCATCCTCCCTTCCTTTCTCAGTTGGAGTTGCTAAGGATTAACACTGAGATACAAGAGTGGGTTATTTTCTTTTCTTACAGAAGATACCTTTACAGTCTGCAGAGCTTGCCTGAGATCTTGGGTCAGATTTAAAGACCCCTACAAGTGGATTCTCTACAAATTTCCACTTCTTAAAATGGGCCTAAAAGGAAAAGTCATATTGGCATCTAGAAGAGGGCATGGTTCAGTACCCTGTGTACCTGTGTCATGTCCTCCTTAACTGTTCTAAATTCAGACAATGTTTTCACTCTAAAAGTAGAGTCTGGGCTCTAACACACCCCTCAAAAAAATGACAGATTTGTCTTCAGTCTCTTCTGTCTCTTCTGCTGCCTCATTTACAACTTCAGCACTGGTTTCCTCACTTCTTTCTCAACTCTGGAGGCTCAAACCTCACCGCTACAGATCTTACCTCCTTTATTTTTAGAATAAACCTTTCTCAAGTTCTCCTTATTGAAATAATAACCTTTCCTTGTTCCTTACCTGTCTGTTTCTCATGGCAGGGGTTAGAGGAGAGCTGGTAGAATGGACATTAATGGCGTGTTGCTATATTGGCGTTACAAGAGCCCCCCTCCAACGAGTCACTTGCAGGGGTGATCATTGCTCGGCATTTTTGGCAAATGGAGTTCTGTTTTCTCCAGGACTCCTGGCTGTAGGACCACTGTTCTCAACACCCTTCTGCAGTCCCAGCCAGATGCCATCAGTTCTGCTCCTTGTTGCTTCCAGCAGCTGGATCATTGCTGAGCAGCTATGTCATGTTGCTGTGCCATCAGTTGGTTCACTCAGCCCCAGGGATGCCTCGCTCAGATTTGCCCTATTCTTTCTCATACAGGTGTAACCACAGGCATCAGGGGCAAGAGTTTGGGGACAGGTACCAAGTCAGGAGGCTTATGTGGTACAGGAGATTTCTCTGGTGTGAGGCTGGGGGTAGGCACTGTGTCACTGAGCTCTTCGGCTCCTTATCTGCAGAGGTGAACCCAAAGAGCTCCCAGTTGTGTCTGAGACCTGGCTTGGGTGGACTGGCTGTGTCTGGCTCACAGGATCAGAGCTAGAGGGAGGCTATGGAATAACTCTGGGAAATGAATTGGATATTTTCAATGCCAGCACTGAGGTCTGACAGTTGAACACATTTTGTTGGCCTTTCTCAGTACCCCACCTTCAGCTGTCTTTATTTCAAAGATCTCTATGTCAGACTAGTCCTGTAATTCCATAGGGCCTTACATTTGTAACAACCTCCGAACAGTCTCTCCAAAGCTATTTCTCATTGATTTTTGCTCCAAACTCCCTCTTTCTCTTGACACATTTCTGTTTAATCATTTCCATGCTTCAAATAACATATGCGGTCAAGCTGTGACAATCTTGGCTCATCTGCCTCTGATAGTAATAAGTTCTTTGTCTGCATTTGTTGCTGTTGGATTCAGATGCCTTGTCTATATATGGGTTTCCCTAAGCAGAGACAACAAACTAGAGGGTGGTGGAAGTCGTGGGGACAGGAAAGGATGGACCTTGCTTTCTCAGAAAGCCACCTCTTCTAATTGGTATCCTAATGAGACATGTGCAGTGTGTTGACTGTGGCCAGGTCAGTGACCAGCAGAGTGACCAGTGTTTCTGTAGTTAGAAAGTTTACTTGCAGAGTTTATTATTTATACATCCCTTGTTAGGTAGCTTATAGGTACCTGGATATCTAACACCATATGAGTCAGCCTGTACTCACTTCAGGAATATTAAACAACATATTTAATTTTCAGGAATATTAAACAGCAGGGCTCAGCAGCTGCTGTTAAGGTATTTTGCATTTTGCACTGGCCTTTGCAAATTGGTAATTTTTTGTTTTTCCTCTGCAACACTCTGCAGAGCAAACTCCCTTTTCATGTGTCCTGGTCAGCACTTGCCTGTTCTAAATTGCTCCACAAGTCCCCCCTCCTCTTCGTGTTTCCCTGTGAGCTGTTCCTACAGTGAGGAGTCACCCTGAGCCAGCAGGTCTCATTCTTCCTTAGGGCTGAACTAGAGACTGTCTCCTTTCCAGGAACAGCCAAATAAGGTCCACCCAGCCTGGCTTATAGAGCCTAGAAAATGCTAATCAGAAAACCTCAGTCTAGTCTGCCCAGATGTGTAAGAGATGTAGAGGAAGATTTCTGAAGTAACTTAGTGTTCTTTCTGTTTTCACCATGATCAGTGCTCTGGGAGTGTGGAACAGAAGACACACATAAAAAGGGATTAATATTTTATAGCTAATTCAGCACATTTCTGTTCACACAAGGTCAAGTCACTTTATTGTTGAACTGAGAATGTTTTATAAATAGATGTGTGTGAACCTGGTGAAGTCACTGAGATTACTCAAGTAAATAAACAGCTGCAGAACTGTGGCTTTAATTTACATTATGACTTCATAGCAAGTGAGGTAGCAGAAACCTGAGAAATCATATGGTGTTAGGTTGAAAAGGGCTGAAATCTGTTTTAAGAGTCGGGCAGACCAAATGTCTCATACAGATGCTGTGTTCTCAATATATTGCCCAGCCCCTGGAAATAAATAGATGTAACATTTAAGGCTTTAACACTTGATGTAATCTCTGTCTAATGTTGAAAACTGGAAGCTTGACCAGGAGCCCTTTGAAGCAGATGGAAGTAATGAATTTCAGAAAGCTTTGCATCAGACCCCAACCACTCCCTCAAACCTCTTTTTATTGAATGCTATCTAAGTTATTTCATTTAATTTAAACCTTTTCACAGAGAAACTTTGGTCTCCTTCCTGTCTCTCCCAAATCCTATTCTTTATCATTAATGCTGTTTTCGTCCTCTTCATCGTAGATTTGTATTAAAATGACATTATTTATTAAAGTCTGCATGGTGAATTATTTATGCAGTACCTGCAGGAATCACATGGACATTTCCCAGAGGTCCTAAATACATCAGTAAAATGGCCCAGAACTGCAAGCTGGTGCTGTCAGGTTTTGCTTACAAGTCTGTCTCAGTTTTGAGACCACAAGCCTGGAGAACTGAGTTGATGGTGTTTGCAGAAGCCTTCTGTAGATGACATGCAAGGGGAGTCCTTTGATAGGAGGGGAGCACAAAGTCCAGGGCCGAGATGTCTGTGGTGCTTCTCTGCGTTTCTCTCTGCAGGCACAGTCACATTGGTGGTTGTTGGCAGAGACAGGAGGAGGTTAGTCTGCTCAAGGCCAAGCCAAGCCATGTTTGTCCTCATAATCCTTTTAATGACTTCCCAAATGTACTTTGAGAAAGCTCTTCTGCAGCCGGGACTGCTGGGGACAGTGGAGTAGCTTACATGAGAGGACTGTGCCAGCCCCCTTTGTATCAGAATCAGGGGTACACTGTCCTGTTTGACCGTGTGCTCGTGTCCATTTCTCATTTCCATCTCTTCCCTCTTTCTGCATTATGTGCTTTACACCACCAGCCAACCTCAATGAAATCTGACAGCAGAGGTATTAGTGATATTCTTTGGGGACATAAACCAGGGAAATGTTTAGGCATATGGGCTTCCAGGAAGGGAAAAAATGTATCAGTGCTTTCTTTAAAGACACAAGTTCATCAGCATCTCAGCCTTTCGTGGACATCAGAGAATGAGTACCTGCACTTAGCCTTGAGATGCAATTCTAGGAATACAGAAGCTGTGTTGCTTTGGGACTGTCTGGGCTGGACTGATGCTCCTGCAGTGCTGAGACCACAAGTGCACCCAGCCCATTAGCTCTGTGTGCTCGCTAATCGACACAACACATGCATCGTGTCCCTCATTGCTTTTCTGCTTGGGAGAAATGGCTCTAAAGGAATGCTTGGTATGCTCTGAACTCCATCCCTTTCCTGCTTCCCACAGTCTCAGCTCTTCAGTCTGTTGTTCTGTGTTTGCAGAAAAAAGTGTTTTATACCTGAAGAACTTTCATAATAGCACTTGGTGATACCTCATGCAGTCGTTTTCTAGAGACCATCTGAATTCTTTAGTCCAGAGAACAGTTAATTGGATCAGGTCCCCATATTTCTCCCCCTACTCTTCCCATTTCTCTGATACTTCCTGAAATATATACAAGATACTAAAAACCATGTTATGACTAATCTGATTCCCTGAGGAAGTATGCTAAGTTCAATAGTGCAATCTGACCAAGAAATCTGGACTCAGTGTTATGGTTTATGAACTCAAAGTCTCATGATTTTACAAAATAATTCTTAGGAATAATGCCCTTTTTAATGCTTTGATATCATCTCATTCTTGGGAAAAAAATTACTACAAACTTGTGTACTACAGTACTTCAGTGTCGTTCACTGAATCTTTTGCTTTAAAAATGGTTTGGTTAAACCAATAATTAATTCAGAAAATCCTGCAGTCTGTCTCGCAATAGCCTAGAAGGTCAGAGTGGTCCTATAACAAATTGCAATCTGAGCATGTAATGAATGTAAAGCATCTGCTAAGTCACGGGTGGGTAGAGAGAAACTTGAGTCTCTGAGGTAATATGGGTATATCTGATGCACAGCTCGGGATGGATATGATAATAGTTATCAGTGTCTTCCAGAAATGCAAAGGAACACAATTTCTAGCCTATGAGGATGGCACTCAGATGTTTTGTTTAGATGACCTATATTTCTTTGGTTTGTGTTTTTCCCACCACTAGCAAACTACCTATTAATTCTTCAAACTTTGTTTGGAAAAGTAAAATACTGGAAAAGCAGGAAATTAGTACACTTTTTGAAGTTTTTCTGAGACTTTCTCTAAAAATGCAGCCTTTTTATGCTCTTTTTCATGCTTATAG
Organism: Pachycephala philippinensis; assembly: GCA_013397055.1. NCBI lineage: Eukaryota > Metazoa > Chordata > Aves > Passeriformes > Pachycephala > Pachycephala philippinensis. The sequence goes on along the minus strand of VWZT01016579.1, from coordinate 102,320 downwards.
TCCTATAAAGTGTAAGAATTTATCACACTGCTAGTGAAGTGGCCAACTAACAATTCATATATGCTACAAAACTATTTCCAAAGATAGAAGCCACTGGTTTATGCAAGTGGGTGGATGTTGGTTTGACAGCTTTTATGCTGCTGTGTATCATATGAACAAAGGCTCACCTCTGAAACAAAAAAAAAAAAAAAGAGGTGTAGCTTCAAGAGAAGGTACTGAAAATGAGTGGAACAGAAAACTGGACTCCCTGCTTACCTTGGCAGTGGACACTGATTTGTTCTGTTAGTTCAGAGCTGTCTCGCTGCTTTGCCAACAGGTTTCTGTTTTAAAGGAAGAGCTGTGAATTCTCTGTTTCCCCTCTGCAGGCTCTGAACAGTTACAACCAAGGGGACATAGAAGGCTCCAAGCGGCTGGGTCGCAATGCGCTCTGGGTGGCTGTGGCCTCCATCATCATCGGCCTCGTCATCATCGGCATCTACTGTGTGGTTCACTTCACAACGGTGAGCAAATGCTCTCACAGCCCTCTGTGCAGGGACTCCAGAACAAGACACTAAGGATTGACACAACTACCTCTTTTTATCTATTTAGGGATGTGTGTATGCTTTCCAAAAGAATTTTTTTCATATTTACAGTTCCGAAAATTCTGTTGTCTGTGGTTAAACACAAGCGACCCTCTTAGCAGCAGGAGGTTTTCTAGAAACTTTTGCAGCTCCAGTAAGTTTTTCCAGTTTTGGCCAGTTGTTTTTTGTTTTTTCTCCTTCTCAGCTTTACCATCTTTCAGACCAAGTGACCTGAGATCTTTAAATATCAGGTAACAGAGGCCCCAGGTGCAAATTTTGACTCTCACAATCTGGCCAACAGATCCTTTAACTTTGCAAGGAGGAGACAACAGTCAATTACTCTTCTACTGTTTGACAGTAAAACAGGTGACCAGAACTATATCAAAACTGACCACAAATGTCATTCTGACTTGGGTCTCTGTGGGGTAAGGCCCTTTCATCTCTGTGCTATGTTATTGTTCTGCCTTCCTACACCTGCAATAATAGAAATTAAGGTCAACAAATCAATCTCTGTAACACAGGGGTTACTCAGATGGGTTACTGGAAAAGAGGACAAAAGTAATTGAAGGTATTGATAATCTTTCTTAAGGCTGTGGAACAATATGTTCTTTCCTCCACAGTACGGTGTGCTTCCCATTAAAATAACCAATTTAAGTGAACTAATTATTGGCTGGTTTGGTTGGAGGGCCTTTCAGTGCATTGCACAAACTTACGCATAAACTATAAACAGAGAACACCTCATTTACCACTGAAATGAAGACATCTCCAGGGAGTGGAATGGAGTAGCTGGTTAAATGTGTACAGCATTTTCATACAAAATTTGAAGTACAACATATTGAGCGGCAGGGAAGATACTGGACCTGGGGTCCAGCTCTGCAGGATATTATTAGACGGTGCCACAGACTCTGAAGCTTCCTGTGTGTTCATTAATTTTCTATGCATTTTGCAAGCATGAGGCTCGCTCTGGTTTAGCTTGTGTTCAGCTCGTTCAGCCCTCACAGATTTAAACCCAAGTCCCTTCAGGCTGGGGGTGCCAAGTTTTGTAATTGACAGCAGCAGTAAACTCCTCTGTTCGCCTCCACCACCTTACTCATCATTCCTAAGGCAAGGAGAGCAGCTCAGTAATTTTTTCAAACTAGGGGAAAGAAGGGCAGTGTGAGGAGTGGCAGACAGCACTGGCCTGAAGCATTCACAGTGACCAAAATACAACTTTCTTTTTATTTTAAGAATTTATTAAATTGGTTTTTGTTCTGGGTTTTTTTTTTAAGAGAAAACTCTGTTGGGTGGAAGCAGCCTGGGAACCCTCAGCACACTGCTGGGATATTAATTGCTGTATATAGTTTCCACAGAGCTTTCTTGGCCAAATGGTTCCATGAGTTTTGTGAGGACTCAGGCTTTACGGGATTCACTCTGCTCTCTGCCTTTCCAGCGTCTTTACTGCTCCTCTTCTCCCTTTCACTTGTCACCCTCTAAAAAGGTCTTTGCTTCTAAGAAAGGATTTGATGGCAACAACAATCTTTTGATGTGAAAATGAGTGAACAGAAGCACCCAACTGGTCTTTCCACTCTCCATGCTTCCCTGAGGCCCCTCTGTTGCCTTACTCTTGGATGTTTTTACTTTATACTAAATTGTCTTAGTCTGATGTGCCACTGGTGTGAATAGCTTTGCACACTCCATTCAGTTATCTCACACCCATTTGGGCCTTGCTCATGATTATTTACTAACAGCCACTTTGTCTCTGCTGAAGTGAAGTGATTTGTAAATTAATTTTATGCTAACTTTAATATGTGTTTCAGTATTAGTAAGGAAGCACAAAATAGCCTTAATACAATAATATGGCAGATTTATTTGGTTACCATTAAGCACAGATTTAATGTTTCCATGACCTACATATGCATTTTTCCTTGAAGTTAGACTTCAGCAATATGTATGAAAAGCTTGACCCTTCCACGATTGATTCCTGCGTACTTTATCCACTTGAAATTAATCAGATACCACAGTACCCAGTTCTTCTTGCTGACATTCCTTGTGGCTTCTTTTGGTCTTCAAAGGGTAACAAGTCTCATTGCAAACTACCTCTTGGAGATACCACTGCCAGTATCAAAGATGTACTGAGAACTCGAGTTTGCTTCCACAACATCCAGCCTCTGAAAAGCAATAAAAGTGAGACATACAAGTCAGGTTGGCAGGAGGGAATCTCTATCGTTACACAACTTTTCTTCTTGGTACAGGAACTTGAGTCAGGATCAACTGGCTCTGAAGCCTCCTTCAAAACAACTCCACATGCCTCAGCCAGGAGAAAAATATTGAGTCAAGTGTGTTGAGGGTAGAAATGGTAGAAGTTGCATAGAGAGGAAGAGCAAGAAATTCATACTTTGAGCAAACAATGATTTTATACCACCAATAACACTCTTAAATGTACCCCCAATAATAGTGGCAGACTTGGGAAGAGGAAGACCCTTTCACTTTTCAGAAAACCCCTACTTCCAACTGTCCTCATGTGCCTTCCTTGGTTTGTTCAGTCACAGAACAGCAGTAGCACAGGAATAACAGCAGCCAACACCTACGTCTGCAGGGAAGAAACAGCCTTGACTTCTCATTTTGAAGATTTACTCAGAGCTAAGTTAGCTTGGGACTTCTCCTGCTGCCTTGGAGAGCCTCATTTGTCTTGAACACTGGCATGTTATCTTTAGCAAACATATATTAACGTACAGAAGGATACATATATATATATCCTGTAACAGGGCCCACCAAACACTTAGGAACCATCTACGTTCTAAAGTCATGCTCCTAAATGTAGGCAAGGGGAAGCCATCACTTGCATCACTGGCATTGACAGCCCAGCAATAAAACTTGTGTGTCTTGATCAGTGTAAAGTGGTGTGTTTCTCATCATGCGGAGAACTCTGAGTGCAGAGCTGTGGTGTGTGTGAAATCAGGGCTGTGCCTCATTCCACACTGTGCCAAATTTATTCTTACTCTTCCCCATTTGCTTTTACCCTCTCCTGTCAGCTTCCCCTGTGCCCCTGCCTTGCCAGTCCTGAGCTGTTACATTTCCAGGGCTTGCTCAGATGTAACTTTAGCTGGTATTTGTGTCACCACAGTCTGGCCCTGCATATGTGCCTCAGGCATGTTGTCCATCAAGAACTGCAGTGAGAAATGGGACGTATTTGCCTTCCCTGGGGAGACACCCCTGAGAACTGGAGCAGTGCAGGGCTGTGTGCCACAGCCTGTGTGTGCCATACCCTGTTTGCTCCCACCCAGTGCTCCCACTGTTCTCATGCTCCTTCATGGAGCCTCTTAGCAACCTTTCCACACACTTGCACAGACTTGGAGTCAGCCTTCCCACCTGTAAGGACTTTTGTTCAGGAAAAGGTGGTAATTTTGTCAGTCAGTGAGGGCTCTCAAGCCATTTCCAATCTGTGTTTTTCAGAGCAGCCTCAACATTTTTGAGGCAGATTCCAAATTTTGTTTTGTTTTGGGTGTTGCTGACATGAGACACCCTCAGATTACATTTGAGTTCTGCTGGCAAGGTTTAGGGAAACATAAGCCTGGGCTGGATCCTCCTTACTTAAGTGAAGGAGATCCTAGGTATCCCAAACCCTTTTCTTAACTGGATCTAAACATGTCATCTTCCACTTCATGATGCCACACAGCACATACTTTTAGACCATCTCTAGAGTCTCAGTGACACTTTACAATGCTGCTCAGGGCTGAGCTAGAGGTCACGTGTTTTGCCACCCAGTTGAGCCACAAGGCATTTTACATACAGCTGACGTCTTCTGCGCTCCTCTCTTGTGGATCTCCACAGTCTGGACAAGTAGGAGTGAGCCAAGTAAAAATGTGGAGGATGAGTGAGAGGTGTTAGAGAGAAGACTGTAGACTGAGACAGCAACAGTTTTGGTCCGAGGAAGGGTAGCCAAAACCTGTGACTTTGGAATTTTATGCAAACCAATATGATATTTTAATGCTTTCATAGAGGAGCCTGAACTTCTGACCCCTTCTTTAATCTCACTTGATTTAGAACTTCGCCCCAGGGAAGCCACAGAAATGCTACCTGTCAGCATAGCTTCCAAGAAACACAAAGCCAGCCAGGCTGTGTGGAAAGCACCACCTTGCGCTGCTCAGAATCAGAAGGGTCTCAAATCAAGCACATGTGTGGTAATGCAGCATTGGTAATTCCGGGTAGAAGGAAAAGGAGTAAGTGTTTATACTGTGCACCAGGGACAGATGCACACATACAGTTTCCTCACTGACTTAGAAATAATTCTTCGGGAGGAAAAGGAGTGCAAGATTATTTTTAATATCTCTGTTGTCCTGTTCCTGAGGCTCTCTTTGCAGACATTTCACTTAGTGACTGCCTCTCTTTCAGAGACAGAATAAGCTGAAGATGAGCACGATGACAGGGATTACTCAGCCAGCCTCCAGATCTTTACATTGGCCATCCTGTCCTCTGCACCTTACAATAAAAATAAACAAGTCAGGGTCTTGTGCTGCAGGGAGTGGCCTGCCAGTAAGGGATAGAGCTCCAAGCCTGAAGTCAGGGCATTCCTGTTCTTTTATCCACATTAATTGTTGGTGTCGACCCAGCCAGGGAGCTCAAACTGCTGCTTTTCTATTGGTAAGGGCACATACTGATTATTTCCTTGATCCTTACCTCGTTTTACTGGATTTGTAAAAACATAGGAGCCTAAAGTCCTCTACATGTCTCTCAAAGAGTTCCCTTAGCTGGGAGGCTGAGCAGTGGCACAGATATGCAGGTGCACAGACAATGTGGCTACATCAGCCTCACTTCCTTAGCAAACCACATGAAAAATCCTGGTCCAGCTGTTCCACCTGTGCACAGAGATGTTCCTACAATGGATTCTGCCGAGTGGAGCCATGAGTAGCATCCAAGAGACAATCAGAAAAGGTATTAATGCTGTCTGCAGGATATATTTACTGTGTAGTGCCTTGGGTCCTAGACCCCTCCTTGAGGAGCTGCTAGAGCACAGCCGCTTGATGGAGGAGATACCCCAGACTCCAGCAGAACCCAAAATCAAAGGATAGGTCAGGGTATCCATGGGTATTGTCTGAGAACTTTCCCCTACACAAGAATTTAAGGGAACTTCTCAGATTCTTCTCCTAATGCAGATGCACAAGACAGGTTTCCCAGTCCTTTTAAAGTGTGTCGTGAATTACTGTTGGATTTACCAAGTTCTCTGCTGGGGTCTTGTTCTTGTCTGACTGCTTTATGTACCACTCCAAGGAAGCAGAGATGCTGTTGACCTCATGAATCTTTGTCAAATAAGAGCCCATTTCCTGGCAATGAAAGGCCCTAACTTGCATTGATTCAGGTAACCCAGTTTAAAAATTCAGTTCGGATTGACAGATGACCAATGCCATTAGAAACTTAGCTCTTTGATTCAAAACTGTATTGAGCTGCTAATCTAGAGGGATGTTGGTTAAGAGAACAAGTGCCACTAATGTAGCATAATGTATCCATTAGATCTGTAGAATTAATAATTTAAACTCACAGGGCAAACTCTCTGTCTTCTCCTCCTTTAAACGCACATATTTCTGTGTCCTTGCAGAATGCTATCTGAAGACCAGGACTGCACTTGGAGGATAACAACATGTAAACCTCTGAAGGGGGAAAAAGAAGAGATGGAAACCATTCCAGACCATTAGCTCTGACCCTACAAGTCTGCAGAGGCATGTTGCTGGAAAATGAACTGATAGCCCAGTTAGTTAATCAGCATGGCGTGACCAGGTTTTCAAAATTATTTATTTTTAAGACATCTCAGTATAAAGCACCATTTTCTCTTTCACCCTAATGTATAATGAAATCTTGCCCTAAAAAATATCCCCTTTCTTCCTCATTTCCATGGAATGTATGCTGGATCCATGATGTTCCTCAGCTGACCCCAGCTAGACAAAGCCAACATATCCAGACTGTTTATAGTGCACAGTGTAAGATCTGATGCACAGCCCACTGAAGCTAGTAGGAGAAGTCCTGTTACTTCTGGTAGATTTTGGATCAGGCCATTAAGGATTTTTTTATTACTTTAAAATAGTCTCAACATGACACAACTGTAACCATGGGTTTGTGATTTTATCCTGCTCTGTGATTTTATAATGCCGTGGGCGCACTCTGACTCAGCAGCTGCTTTCTTTTGTCATCCTCAGCTTTTAGAACTTTACCTTGGATTTTTAACCACCTGGGACCGATTTCAATCACTTGATTATTAAGAGAGACTCTTCTTTCATAGCATCCATGTTTTTCTTAATGATTTATTTTTGCTTTGTTGTCTTTCATTGTTGCACTCCCTTGACTTAGCTCCAGTCCCACTTTAAATTTGCACTGATCGTATTTTCCTCTTTAAACTTCACATATGTAAAAAGTTCCTATTTTTTTTATCTGACAAAAGATCTTTTTAAACAGATGTCCTTCATCCCTTTGTTTTTGTGCTTCTAGCAAGGCACATAGTTTCATTGTGTTCTGCTTTGTTCATGTGGGTTTTGTTTAGTTCATCCTCTCATCTCCATGACTGGTCTGTGTATCACTGCAGTTAGGGGCAGACAGACTTTTGCACCTTTTCCTAGTTACAGACACACTTCCTGATCCTAAGATACTACTCCGTGAGCAGTGTCAGGTTCCAGAATTGATGGCCTCTAAATTACTGCAGTTTCTTGATACTTTATGAAAAATTAGCATGGGACAGCTGTTTTTATTAGCTGGAAACTGTTTCATAGAATGAAATTGTTTTGTCACACAAATATTTCATGTTAAAAGGAGTAAGCTCTGGTGAGCATTAAGATGTGGCTGCATCCTCAGCAGTTATTGCTCTGTTTGCTTTATTACCACACCTTCAAGAGAGCTGTGCCAACTTCCACTCCCTCTCCCTGCACTAACATCAACCTGGAGCAACTGCCCAGAAATCCAGAGACTTCTGCAGGTGCAGGTGAGAGAAGAATCATCTGTCAGGAGTTCAACTACCTATTAAAAAAAAAAAGTCCTCCCAGAAACCTTTACCTGTTAAAGCATATGCCTGGAAGTAGCATGTATTTTCTGTGCCTTGACATTGTACTTTCAATGTGCTTTTTCGCTTTCCTTCCTGCCAAATTCTGTTTTTCATTGAAGTCAGTGAAGCATCACTTCTCCTTAATTACTGCAGTATTAGACTTCACAAACACTAGTGAAGTAAGTTGATTTATTAAACATTTACACTGATCAGATTTGTCCACGAGGGAATCTTGCCACTGATTTTGATGATACCAAGAACTGGCTGTTCCTTGAACTCCTCTTTGGTTTTTGAATACTATTTTATTGGTCTGATATGTCTTGTGGGACTTTAGTAGCTTGCCTTATTATCAGATATGATAGAAATGTCACTGACAAGTGGAATAAAATTACTTTTAATTCATGTCCATTCTGGTATGTGGGAAGTGTCTTTCCTAAGTTTTGTTGCCTCTTCTACTTGAAAGAGTAATAGCCCTTTTTCTATCCCCTTGGACAGTTTCAGAACAAAGTGAATCACAGCAAAAGGAGGTTTACAAAGTTATGTGGACACCAGAGGATAGGGATAGGCGACTTGAAGTATTTTTTTAAACTGCCCAACAAGGGTTGAGATCAATAGGAGTTAGACACCTGACTTGTTCAGAGGCTTTTGAAAACCATACGGGAAATCTAACTTGCATCTTGTTCCTCATAAATATCTTTGAAGTCCCACTCAATATAATTGAGAATTGAGCCATTGTACCTTCAGTGCTTCTGAAGATAAATGTCGGTACCTTACAGTGCTATTGATTGGTATAAAAATAAAGGCTTTATATTAAACCACTTAATGTGACAGAGAGGGGAGAATGCAGCGATTCCTCTAATGTCCTTAGTGCTTCTGTGTCATAGGTAATCTTATTTTTGCTTTGCTAACGTACTGGTATTGGTTCTCTTCATTTATTTATGTTTACATAAATTTTCCATGTTTGGGGAGTGCAGCTTGTGTTGGAAAGGGGTATGGTCCTTGTACAAACCACATCGTTCTGCTATAGGTGTGACAGACACATCCAAAGTAGGCAGCAAACACTGGGAGCCTAAATTACATTTTAGTGCCCAAATCAGCAAGGCCCTGGTGACAGCAGTAGGTGTGGAAGGCAGAAAGCAGGTGTCTGAGTAAGGAATTTGTACCTGTTCCATATTTTGAGGGGCATATATGCAAATTTCATTATCTCTGACAGTCTCTGGAAACTACCTGTTCTTCATTGTCATGCATCTAGATTTGGATTTGGTCCATTATTCTGCATTGGACCTACCTTTTTTTTGGTAGGAAAAAACCCCTGTTATATATATGTGCCGAATGATGTTATTTGATGAAACAGAGGGAGGTGGGAAGCAGTAAAATATGTTTCAATTCAACATCTGTGTCCTGGGTGCATGAACAGTCTTCCTTCTGCAAAGCTGCTTCAGGCTTCCAGTTTTTGGATGCAGTATCCCTGCATGCTGAAGGCACCAACTAATGCCTCAAGTCCAGCTCTCTTTTCTTTCCTGCACATATTATAGGCAGAGACAGATGGAAACTTGAAATTGCTGGCCTCAGCTCCTGGATCATGTTGGCACCTTTGGCTTCTTACAAGGCAGCTGCATTCTGCAAAACAGCCCAGTGCACGTATCTTGATATGTAACCCTAGAAGAGGTTTCTAAATATAAGTGGGAGTTCTTTGCTGCTGTGTGAAGGGGGTCAGCCAGACGCTAAACATGTGGTGTAAGTTTCATCAGATTGCACAGCAAAAAAAAAAAAAAAAACAAATCTAGGGGACCATATGAAATTAAATTCTTGATGTGCCTCCCTGCTTCCTGCAGGCACACCCAGGGGTTTGGAGCTTTCACCTGAAGAGCAGCACTGGCTCTTCGATTTATGTGGTTGCAACCAGGATCCATGAGTGGTGATGCTCCAGAAGCTGTTGCTTTTGTACCTCTGTCTTTGGAAATGTGCTCACAGTGTGTTCTGCCTCTCAACCTGGAAATAGGTTGTATCTGGTTGCTGCCACAGTGTCTATCACTCTCAGCATCTGTTCAGGTGTCTCTGCCGAAACAGTGTGCAAACATTTCTCTCTAGGCTCATTTCCTCCCCTGGGCCCTAACCTGGTCTGCCAGTTATTTAACATGGATTTTATTACTGATTTGGCTCAGAAGGGAGAAGATGGAGTTATCTCCCCCATTGTTTTTACTTTGTGTGATTGTGTGTGCACACACACACAAGAGGATTTGAAGGATTGAATTCCCAAAAACTTAAATACAAGGAAAGTCACTGGATTAATGGGGGCCAAGCTGGTTAGAAGCATCCTGGTTACCTGACAGCTGTTCAGGAGCCTTTGTGGATGGTGTTGTTTCCTGGAGGGAAGAGTCCATATCACCACACCTCGAACAGATGTGGAACCTACCTTGGCTTTGTAGGAGATACCTCCAGGCAAGGCTGGAGCCCTCAGGGCTGTGCAGGGCTGCTGCCTGACCCCTAGCTTTCTGAGACTGAGCCCTCAGTCTCCACAGGCAGCACCTTCACGCTCAAATACTATCTAAATGTTGGTTTCCTCTTACAATCCTCCCACCTCTAACCTCATTTTTAATTAGCAGGTCTCAGTAGGTGTGCAGTGTTGGAGCAGAGAAGGGATGCAGTGGTGTTTGAGGGATTTCTTACGTGCACTCCCAACTTTCTGTTTCCCAAGCACAACGGCATGTTCTGCACACACAGCAGGACAAGTGTCCCTGAAATGGGAGTGAGCCTCTGAGGAGGCTGCCTGACTTCTCTGCAGCACTCCTTGGCAGCCTGGCAAAGTGGGCTAAATTCAGAAGTGACCTAAAAGGAGGAGGGGGCCTGGAAACCGATCACTCAGCCAGTGTAAAGATGGAGAAACAAATTTGGGACCCTGAGGTAGAATGGAAGACTATAGTAAGAAATTTACCCAGAGGGTTTCTGCAGTTAAATTTATCCTGTCTTGAGCTCCAGGGTAAGTTCTGTTCAGCTCCCACCCCACTCACTCTTCACAGCACACAAGCTGCAAGAAGCACTTGCTCATGTGTCCTTTCCAATGTGATTTATGGCATGTCTGAATCTGATCTACCAGCTCACGTCTGAGGATGGCTCTCCTGGGTTTGTCAGCTCTCACTGCAGGGCTGAGTCAGCTTCCACTTCACTTGCAATGATTTCTGTTTGGCTAAATAAGCTTGTATCATGTCAAGGGAAAAGAACTTTGCCAGATATCAATGGATTCTTCAGGACTTTGAGCTGCACAGCCTAAGGCTTAAGAGCACTGCATTTCTTTTTTAACACCTACTCTGAGGTAAGAGAAAGGGAAACTCCCCTGAAAGTAAAGTATACAGACCAAAGCAGGCTGTGTGGTCATGGTGAGCCGTGGCAGCCTCATGTTCACATTTCAATCAGTATTCAATGGGGGCTTAATCGCCTTTTGATTTTAATCAAATAATAAGAGAGATAATCTAAATAGTGAGAATGAGAGATTCTGGCCTAGAGCACAGTGTTTGGTGAGTGCCATCCCTGACTTCCGTGTCTGAAAAGCTTGTAAGGTCACTCTTTACCCCATCTAATCCAAGACATGCATTCCCCTAATACAGGTCTCTCCTGACCTCAGACCTATCTCATTTGGTCCTTACTCTCTTTTAAAACGAGTCAGCTGATGGAGAGGGATGCTAAGTGATATCTCCAAGGAGGTAGAGTGACTCAGTAGCAAAGATGTCACTTCACTTGACCCCTCAGCCTGTACAGCACTAAAAGTGCTCTGTAATGATTCTCAGAACTTTGACCAGCTCTGCTGAGTCTCATCATTTTAAGAGCCAAGAACCAAACTGCCTTAAAATTAACTTCTGACTAAGAAGATTTAATAGTCAGGCCAGGTCTAGTTCATGTTTACTAAAGAAGGTAGCTGTGAGTGAGAGAAAAAGAAGCAGAGCTTTGCTTGTGGCTATTGACATGGCAACTAACAGAAACCACATGGCTCTTCATATCCTGCAGGTGTTTTACAAGCCTCTGCTTTTAAAACCTCACATTGTCCTAGGAGGTGGTGTGGCACAGTCATGACACCAGGTAAAGCATTTTATCTTGTTTTATGGGCTCTGAACAGTCTCAAAGTGGAATGTGCCTTTTTTTTCCTTTTTCTTTTTTTTTTCTTTTTTTTTTTTTTAGGGAATTTCTTATGCAGAATTATTCAGTTGTGTTTTCCCCGGTCCTTTTACTCCAATAGGGGCAGAGGTAGAAAAGCTATTTTGTAGACTTCCTTTGGAATGTGGATGCTGATTCACATGGGGTGGAAGAGGGGGAGTTTTTATGCCCTTCAGGCTGCAGAGCACAGGAGGAGGCAAAAAGTCACAGATGCTGTTAAAGGGAGGAGCAAAACTCCAGGGTTCCAGAGAATCAGTGGGTGGCTGAGCTCTGCCAGGCCCCTGTGGCTTGTCTTTAGCTAATCTCTCACTTCCCACATCTCCTGCATTAACAGCTGCGAGGGAATTGGGCTCCCACTCAGGCTGAGGGGAGGAAACAACACTCCAGTGAATGCAAGGACCGTGCACACAGAGAAGTGTGAGGAGGTGGGGGAATGATTTAGTTGTTCATGGTGTAATGTCGTCCAGCCCTCAATATTCTCAGGGACCAGCACCTGACAGAGTTACAAGGCTGATTGCTCCAGGACTGTGCTACACCCACCTGTCATGGCAAGGGGAGACAATAATCAGGCTTGAAAAGGGAAAAGACACAGGGAAAACAGGGAGAAGAAGGCAGCAACAGTGAGGCTGAGATGCTTTGTCCATGGCCTCTGTCCTGTGCACAGGCCAGCAGCTCCCAAAGGTTTTGGCATGGAGCACACCATGGTTGGTTCATCACCGTGGAAGGAGGAACCATCACACTTTAACATCAGACTTCAAAATGAATGCTTGTACCTACCACAGACTGGTTACTACAGCCTCGCAATCTGTTAGCAGTCCTTACCCTGCAGTTTGTTACCACCCTGTGGTTCTTAGAAGAATAAAAAACATTGCAAAGGCCAGGCCTCAGATGAAGGTACCATGGCCTGTAGTGGGTCTTTGTGGCTGTTGTGCAGATCATCACAATGGTCCTGATGGGCAAGTGATGGGCAAGACATGGTACCCTGTACTGCAAACAGTGCTGGCCAAGAAAACTGGGGAGAACAAAACAACTGTGGTTGGAGACGAGGAATTTAGGAGCACTAAGCTGTGTGAAATGCCAAAATAACAGCAGCTGCATTTTATAGCAGGGGCTGTTCTGCAGGGCTGGGGAAGAGCTGCCTGCACACATTGTCCTGGCAGCCCCTGCCAGCCTGTCCCATGCAGGGTATTCGATCCCCAAGGGCGAAAAGGTAGCAGCTGTTCCCCAAAACACAGCGGGAGCCAGCGCTGCACTGGGCACAGCCAGTCTGTCCATCCCGGCAGAATTCTTACCACAGTCTTACAGCGTGTGGGTACATTTCCATTAGGTAGGAATCCTTTTGTCTGTGTGCACGTTGATTCTACTTGTAATGAAAAAAAAGCAATTTCCCTGTAAAGAGAACTGTGACACACCTGCAGACCTCAGCTCTGTGGCTGTGAGGAAAGTGGAAGAAACAGCAACAGCTGGGGGACAGCCAAAGGTAAAACCAGATAGTGTAAGTGGGAATGCTTTGAGAAATGTATCCGTGTAATTTCATTTGGGAAACATCTAGCACTTAAGGACTTACTTCCATCTGTGCTCCCTCAGACGCAAGAGCTCATGGCTTCCAGCGCGCTCTGCCCGCGGGACTCAGGCCCGTCCGCCGCTCCCGATCCACGGCGCGGGGACACGCCATTCCCCCGTGGCTCCAACACCGCCTCCAGGCGCTGCCTTGGACACGGCGGCTCCCGAGGCGGGCACGGAGCCGTGTCCTGGCACCAGTTCAGTGTCGAAGAGGCGCTGGGGGGAGCCGGGGATGGAGCGCGGGGCAGCCCCGGAACGCCCGCGCCGGGCTCGGTTCCCTCCGGCGGCCGCGGGACCGGCCCGGCGGAAGCGGAAGTGCTGTGGCGGCGGCGGGAGCGCGGCGGGCGGTGGGTGCCGGGGTCGGACTCGGCGGGGCAGGGGCGGCTCCCGGGGGTCGAACATCCCGGGGCTGCCAGGCCGGGTTGTGCTCCCGGGGTCGAACATCCCGGGGCTGCCAGGCCGGGTTGTGCTCCCGGGGTCGAGCATCCCGGGGCTGCCAGGCCGGGTTGTGCTCCCGGGGTCGAGCATCCCGGGGCTGCCAGGCCGGGTTGTGCTCCCGGGGTCGAGCATCCCGGGGCTGCCAGGCCGGGTTGTGCTCCCGGGGTCGAGCATCCCGGGGCTGCCAGGCCGGGTTGTGCTCCCGGGGTCGAGCATCCCGGGGCTGCCAGGCCGGGTTGTGCTCCCGGGGTCGAGCATCCCGGGGCTGCCAGGCCGGGTTGTGCTCCCGGGGTCGAGCATCCCGGGGCTGCCAGGCCGGGTTGTGCTCCCGGGGTCGAGCATCCCGGGGCTGCCAGGCCGGGTTGTGCTCCCGGGGTCGAGCATCCCGGGGCTGCCAGGCCGGGTTGTGCTCCCGGGGTCGAGCATCCCGGGGCTGCCAGGCCGGGTTGTGCTCCCGGGGTCGAGCATCCCGGGGCTGCCAGGCCGGGTTGTGCTCCCGGGGTCGAGCATCCCGGGGCTGCCAGGCCGGGTTGTGCTCCCGGGGTCGAGCATCCCGGGGCTGCCAGGCCGGGTTGTGCTCCCGGGGTCGAGCATCCCGGGGCTGCCAGGCCGGGTTGTGCTCCCGGGGTCGAGCATCCCGGGGCTGCCAGGCCGGGTTGTGCTCCCGGGGTCGAGCATCCCGGGGCTGCCAGGCCGGGTTGTGCTCCCGGGGTCGAGCATCCCGGGGCTGCCAGGCCGGGTTGTGCTCCCGGGGTCGAGCATCCCGGGGCTGCCAGGCCGGGTTGTGCCCCGCGGAGGTCCCGATGCGCGGGGCTAGGCGCCCGCGGGCCCCCTTCCGGCGGGGACTTACGTGCTCACCCACGCAGGGCTGTGGGGCGGCAGAACGGCTGGGTCTCGGGCGCGGCAGGCGCTGCCTCTCCCAGAGGAAAGCGGGGACAGAGGGAGCGCCCGTGGAGCGACAGCGGGACTGAGCTCTCCCCAGGGAATGGTCACAGCCCCGAGGCTGCCAGAGCTCCAGGAGCGTTTGGACAGCGCTCTCAGGCACTGAGTGGGAGTGTTGGGGTGTCTGTGCAGGGCCAGGAGCTGGACTGGATGATCCTTGTGGGTCCATCCAGCTCAGGATATTCTGTGGGTTTGTGGGTCCAGCCCCTTTCAGCTGCTTTCAGCATGCTCAGCAGGGTGAGATAACGTTATTCTAGTGAAGTCACATTTCAGGTAGGCTGGTTTTGGAGCATTCTGACAGAAAGTTTCCCTGGTGTTCCAGCTGGCGAGGTGGACGGGGAGGCAGAAGGCAAAGAACGAGCCCTTAATTTGGGAAGACACAACACGTTTGTGCTGTGTGGCAGGGACCTGCTTGGTCAACTTCTTGAGTGGCTGAAGTCTGGTAGAGGTGCTCATGTATTGAACTGTAGCACATTACCAGGAGTAGCTAAAACCTGTTGTTTAGTGCCTTTATTCAGAGTGTGGTATCACTTTACAATGGGTTAATCAAGTTTCTGAGGCTCTTCAACTCCAAAACACAGACCAAGTCCACTGATGAGTTTTCTTTCCTGCCTGCTGGTGTTCCAGCTTTGAGAGTACATGTGCTAATCTGACTTTCCCTGCTCTTTTAGATCCGTAAAAATGGGGAACACGAGCAGCGAGCGAGCGGGGCTGGAGCGCCATGGGCACAAGGCCTCCCGAGGGGACAGCTCAGGAGGAGCCATCAGTACCAAAGAGGGTGACAGACCAAAAATCTTAATGGACAGTCCTGAAGATGCAGACTTGTTCCAGTCAGAGGAAATGAAGGTATTGCTGGTTTGTTCTCCCAGCGTTGCTTGCTTGGAAAACTGTGGGGCTGTTTACAACCTGCAGGGATTCTGTCACTGAGTTTACACAAAGCTGACCATCCCACTTCCTTCCCATGCCAAGGAGAGAGTGAATTGATGTTTAAGCAGATATAATTGGGAGGGAGGGGCATTATTTTGCCTTCCACTCTTCCTGCAAATTTGGAAGGCTTTAACACCTTTGCAGAATTTGTGCAAATGAACTTATGAACAGCATCTAGAAATGCAGCTTATATTCTGCATCTGACAAAAGCTACTTGTTGTAGACTTAGAGAATCGTGCCCGAGGGCAAAAAAAGCCTTCAGTGCGACACAGGTTGTCTAAGTCTGCCAGGAAAGAAACTTTTTTGATTGAGACATTATGCTTGTAGGCTCCATTGGAGAAAGAAGAATTTCTAGCTTGGCAGCAAGATCTGGAAGTGAATGACAAAACCCCCACTCAAGCTCGGCCAACGGTCTTTCGCTGGACTGGAGGAGGGAAAGAAGTTTATTTATCAGGGTCCTTCAACAACTGGAGTAAAATTCCTCTGACAAGGAGGTAATGAAGTGCTGCTGCAGTGATGTTCCCCATGGACTGGGACTGCTCAATGCCATGAGGAAGGTGGTCACTTGAGAGATGGAATTGTGCTTAATTTACCACTGTCCTGCATCTCTCCTCAAGCCCTTGATGACAATCTGACTTTTCCATTCTTGGATGGCACAGGATGGAAGTTGAACTGTGTCAGTTCACTGGGCACAACACGCAGATAACCCCTAACAGTCCCTGTTGTGCAGTCTATGCCTGGAGTAGGGCTGGGGTATGGATAGGGGAGCTAGTTCTAAGCACCATGTCTCTGATAACACATCCTTGCCATGTCAGTGGCTTTTGCCCAGCTCAAAGCAGACTGTGGCCATTTGGAGCAACATCAACTGTTTCTTAGCTTTTTTGAGATGCTGGTAAAGCCTTCTGAAGAATCAGGGAGTTCACAGCCCAGGAGTATGGAAATTGCCAAGCAGCAGCTATTCAGACCCAAAGTAACCCAGAACTATCTAGTTGCTGCTTTTATCTGCTCATTGTTCATTTATTTCAAGGGCATTTGGGAAATGCAATTTATGATGGCAAATACTGAAAGGCAGGGAAATATGAGAAAGCTGATCTTGTTCAATCAGGAGTTAGATGAGGTCTTGTGTAAGTAACATGAAGATGTGAGGGTGATTTTACAAAAGCTCAGCGCCAGTTATGGGATGTCAGGAATGTGCAGGGACTCACTGTCACAGAGGAAATTATCATGAGCATTAACCATAATTTGATTCTTTACCTTTAGATTGCATCAGAGATTCTCTGAATGTGCCTTTTTAAGAAGGTTTTGCACGTTGAGGAGGCTTGTGCTCTGTGTCGCAGTGTGTGTCACAGTTTATAGACCAAGGTACTTTTCAGTACAGTGCAGTGCTGATTGTTTGTCTTAAATTCCAGTCACAATAACTTTGTGGCAATCCTGGACCTGCCAGAAGGAGAGCACCAGTACAAGTTCTTTGTGGATGGGCAGTGGACACACGATCCTGCAGAGGTAACGTTTGCTTTGAGTCACTGTTATTGATTGAGGCATCTGAAGAGGAGAAAGTGGCTGTTCAAGCTGGTGAGGAGAGGTTTCTGATCCCTGCTGGCCTGGCATCAGACTGAGCTCAGAGGGCAGGAGATGCAATGAGGGACAGGATCTCTTGGCTGTTGGTTTATAAGGGATGCCAAGCTTTTCTTGTCTAGTGCCAAACTGCCTTTTAGAGCACTGTAGCATTGCTGGCAGCCCAGAGCTCGCTGTGCTGTCCTGGCTCTCTGTGCCAGGATGTTGCTGTTGCTGCTCTAGATCTTTTCATAGTCCAGTAATTGTGCCAGAATCTACCAGGCCTGTTCTTCCTCCTCTGCTATAAAATGAGCTTTAACCCCAGCCTGCCCAGCAGTTCCCCACGTGCATAAGAACTCAGTATCCAGACCTGGTGTCACAGGTAACTCCAGCCCAGACCTGACCCTCTGCTTGTCTGTAGCCCTGTGGGCTTGGCAGGTTCAACTGGCATTTTCCCCTCCCAGTCCATAAAAGCCTGCACTTCCTCTTAGCCTAACACTCGCTGAGCTGTTTTCAGATCTAGTTCTGTCATATTTCAAAAGCAATATACCTTTGTGTAGTTCTGAGAATCTATTAGTCCCACAGGATTTTTTTATTCTGATTTTTGTATCTTGTCTCTTGCCAGCCAGTAGTAACCAGCCAGCTGGGTACTGTCAACAACATCATCCAGGTGAAGAAAACTGACTTTGAAGTGTTCGATGCTTTGATGGTGGACTCCCAAAAATGTTCAGACATGTCTGGTATGAGCTTACTGGTAACTTTATATCACACTTTTTAGAGCTGATAAAAATTTCATTTTCCTTTTTGTCTGGAGTTAAAGCTCTCGTAGAGATTAATCTCCACTCGTGTCAAGCCCTGTGGATGTGTGCAGGAATCACAAATGCCCAAAGGAAGAATGTGGAATGCACAGAGGAGGAAACCTCTGGCAAGGCAACACAGATCTGATGAGGAGGAAGTCGTGGGTGCTTAATAACTGTTTGTTTGCCCCTGCTATGTGCAATGGCTGGGTTTAGGGCAGTCATTGGTGGATCAGTCTCTGCTTTACCACATCAAACCAACGTTGACAGTCTACATTGCTCCTAATTCAGTGTTCCTCTGCTAAGGAGGTGGCTGAGGGGGTCAGAAGTTGCACTTTAAGAGGGAGAAATTAGGTGCATCTCAGTGCTAACATAGGCTCAGGAGTATATCATATCCTCACAGTGTAGTATAGATTACCTGTATTTTAGAATAAAACAGAAATGCAAATTTTGCCTTAAGTTTCAAGTTCTAGTGTAACAGAAGAGAGGTGGGATTTAGCTTGAGCTGTGTCTGAGGTCAGCCTTGCCCTGTTTGTTATTGAGCTCTGTAGGGATGGAGTCCATGACTGAAATAGTACTTTACATCCTCCTTCAGAAGACATTTGAACCTGAGGCAGGAGGTGTGTTTGGGTGGGTTTTGGTCTGTGCAACTTCGCCCTGGACAAAGCCTTTTTGGAGGAAGTGTCATCTGTGGGACAGGCCAAGAGGAGATTCTAGTAGATGCCTTGCCCCACATGCTGTAGCATTGTTTTCTTTCCCTGATTGGACTCTGAAGGGCTCTTTCCACAGCCCAGTATCTGCGTGGGAGGAGCAGTTGCCTTTCACGGATGCATCCCATGTTTTTGTACCTCTCTTGGAGGGAACCTTGTAGAGCAACCTGCACTGTGGAGTGTTTGCAGGAGAAATGCTGGGCAGAGATGACAGAGAAGTTCTGAAGTGCAATTGGGCCCTCAGAACTCTGCTGCCCAAAACCTGACAGCTCATTTCAATTAAGACTTTGGGCATCTTATATCCCCTCTTGGGCAGTGACTGATCCTCTGGCACTGCACCAGCTGTTGCAGTTGTTGTACTTGAGTGCCATTGATTGCTTTAGGCTGCATGTACCTATAAAGAGCAGATGTTCTTAAGAAGTATTTAGGACTAAATATTTACCATCTCTGGCAGAGCTATCAAGTTCACCCCCAGGACCGTACCATCAGGAGCCCTATGTTTGTAAGGCAGAGGAGCGCTTTAAATCTCCACCCATTCTCCCCCCACACCTGTTGCAGGTCATCCTGAACAAGGACACAGGCATTTCTGTGAGTACATTACTTTGGTTTGCTCAATAATGCCCTTGAGGATGGGAGCAGATGGGGAAAAATCTGGGTACAGGCAGGGGACAGCCTTAGGAAAAACCTTAGGATAAGTTACTGTGTTGGTAGGTTCCTTATTATGTGTGTCCAGATGGATTCATCTGAAGTAAATCTATTTTTCTAGTTAACTGTCTTGAAAATGGAAAATTAGATGGCTGTTTTCCTCCCAAAACCTTAATCTTGTCAACTGTTAAGATACCAGAAGCAGATAAGGGGTAATCAGAGTCTGATTCGTGGTCCTGGTGAGGATGCAGAGGTTTTACCCAGAGAGACCTGGGGTTGTTCTGAAATGGTTACTGTGTTTGTGATGGACTCAGCATGAGCAGCAGTGATGTACTGGGGGTATGGCTGGTCACAGATGCTGTTTGTCACCCATCAGCTGTGAGGCATGAACTATGACTCCTGTTACTGTCATACTCTCCCTCTTCTCTGCAGTGCGATCCCGCTCTGCTCCCTGAGCCCAACCACGTCATGTTGAACCACCTGTATGCACTTTCCATCAAGGTGAGAGACCAGGGCATGTCCTGCACATGGGCAACCTGGGTGTCTGACCATGGCATGTGCTCACTTGTTTTCCTTCCCCTGTAGGATGGAGTGATGGTGCTTAGTGCTACACACCGTTACAAGAAGAAATATGTGACCACTTTGCTGTACAAGCCAATATGAGCATCAGTCATTTGTGACCAATTGTTCTGGGCCAGTGCAGTCTCAGAAGAAAAATGCTTCACTTAACCAAATGTACTTCTGCTCTGTGCTGTAGCAAACGAACTCTGATTTCATATTGTTCCTGAGACTTCCAAGTTCTCCTGTATTTGCCTTATTTTGTTAGCCCCACCTTGGAAGTTCTTGGAAATGGCAGCTTCATGGCAACTGGACAGGTGGCAAAGGTGTCAGTGCCCCTTGTCAGCTCAGTTAAAAAACCACCAATTTAATTAGGCTGAATAATGTGAAGGCAGCAAGGGATCAAAGAGCTTTAGCAGCGAGGCAGACTGGGAGTCTGCCAGCCCAAAGTCTAGAAAGTTCAGGATTCTTGGGGAATCTGATTTGAGCATAACACTCAGCAAAAGCAAGCTCATTATTGCTTCCGTTACTCATCAAACGTTATTTGAATAGCGAGTTCCAAACTTGTCTGGCTGAAGTAAGTGTGAATATTGATCTTTTTTGTAGCAGCCTTTTCTGGGCAAAATCAGCAATATAATCACTACAAGCTTGTTATTATTTTACAGTAGGGTGGGGTGCACTGTTTCTACTGTGAATAGCTCTGTAGTTTTTCTCTTCATGAGAACTGAAATACATCTTTTCCCCTGTGGAATTTCTGGTAAAGACAATTGTTTTTTATGGCTCGATTTTTCTGTAAATCGTAAATGTGTCTTGCAGTAATCTGCTTTTGGAAACCAGTTTCTCTTGCTGTCACTGATGAGGACTTCCTTAAGCTGGGAGAGGTGGCTGTAAGGAAATGGATGGGTTCAGTTTAGGGGTTAGTTCCTCAGTAACAGCCTGAAGGGGACTGTAAGTCTCCTGTGTCCCAGTGGCCAAACTTGCCTCTCAGTGTCAGCAGTTGCAGTGTGCTGGATGCAGCAGCACCGCAGCCCTCTGTGCCCAGGGCTGGAGCCAGGCAACTTTTTATTTTGTTTCTGTTTTCTAAGTGATTATAGTAATGCTAGGCTGCCTGTCCTCGGTGTTGACAGCCTGTTTTATCCCAAAACAAATGCAACATTAATGCAAACCTGCTGCCAGTGTGCCCCGGGCCTGCCTGGGAGGAGCCAGTGCAGGAGGGGCCCTGTTGGGCCCTTCCTTGCCTTGTTTTGGTGCCTGGGGCACTGTGACTGTGCCAATGATAACCAGCCCCATCCCACTGTGGGGGAAAGCACTTCACACAAGTCTGTGAGGAGTCTGAGTTGGGACAGAGTGCAGCAGCCAGCATGGAGTGAAGCAAGCCACAGCAGGAGGGTGCTTTGCCATCCTGGGGTCTGTTCACCAACCTTGTTGCAATATCATCAGTAGCCGAGTAGATCTGGGTCTAGTGCAATGGTTTTCTCTGAAAACTCTTCATTCTGTACTATGGATAGTATTTGGTATTCTGAACTATAGAATTGCTTGTTTTCAGCCTCTTTAGAAACAAATAAAACATTTTCAAGAGAAGTGGGTGACTTGTCTTGTTATTATCCTTCCATCTTTGGTAACCTTGCCTTCAGTGAGTTGTTACTTTGTTATTACATGTGATTTCCTGATTGCAGTTTTATGCCTTGGTGGGTTGTGCAAGCTTTTCATTCACTAATGCAGCTTGAAATACTTTCTCCTCTTGCATTTAGTCAGTGAAGAAGACCGAGGTGTTCATGTTTATTTGTGATGTAAAGTTTAGAGGAAGGACAAGAGGCCAATTACTTCAAAGATCCAGCAACAGTCCCTTAGGGCTGGAAAGCTTGGGATGGGCCTTCAGCCTCCTGTCAACTTCTCTTTGTTCCAGCAGCCACTTCAACCAGACCTTTTCCCCCAAGTCTTTTTCCTTGACAGGGTGACTCTCTGGGGTCAGAGGCTCATGCAGGGTCAGGTCCAGCTGTGTGAGGGGACAGCCTGTGCCTCTGCAGTGTCCAGTAGCTCCAGGGAATGCCAAGGCTGTGGGATGTGTGGTCAGTGCTGGTACCTGCAGAGTACTCCACATTCTTCATCAGTGTATCAGGTATGGTGGAACCACAGGACAGAAACTGTTTCTATTGTGTAGAAAGCTTGAGGGTTTTTAATTCTGATTTTTGATTTGTAGCCCCTGGCCCTGTCTCATGTAGCAGAAGGCTCAGTACAGGGACTGCAGCTGCCACTGCACCATCAGCTTTTGCAGCCCCAAAAGAGTTGGGATGGCTGGGCGGAGGGGGGACCCAGAGTGGGGGCCCAGGCTGTGGGACAGCCTGCAGTAGTGACCCTCCCTCAGCTCCACCCTTCCCTGCCCACGGGTGGCCAAGCACAGCCACCCCCAGGGCTGTCCAGCCACAAGCAGCAGCTGATGGAGATGACATGTTCCCTGGCACCTGTGGCCTCAACTGACAGTCTCAGGAGCCACAGATTTCCTCAGGTAAGCCACCACCACCCTCAGGCCCCCAAATCCCTTTCTTTCTCTCCAGCAGGAGAGTGGATGAAGGAAAAGGTAAGCTGGTTGTTCTGGTTTTTGCTGGGGGCTGGGGTTTGGGGTCTGTTTATTGGGGTTTTTTTTTGCTAGGTCCCTTTCTGCTTGACAGGTGAATGAATTAGATTAATCACTCTGTGTTCCGTTATTGCAATGGGATGAATCAAATCCCTCCAAAGGCAAAAGCTGGATCAAGAGTTGGATTTATTAGCTCACTTACATTGCCCACCCACAGCTCACAGTCTGTGCTGTTATGTTTATTCTTGGCTGTTGCTAGGAGAGCACATTTTTTAAAGGTAGATGCAGACACTTTTGTTACAGTCAGTTTTGGGGACCCTGGAGTAAACCAGTACAGGCATAACAAGAGCTTCCTACTCTCCCTGACCCCCTGAATTTCAGCACAGCATGTGGGGGTCAAGCTGATATGGATGTGTGCGGGGTCCTTGGGAATCAAAAAGCTCAATAAATAATTAATTTTTTTTTTACTCCACCGGTTTCTGGATTAATTTAGTTTTGTTACAGTTCAGATCATGCATCATAGGACTGCAACAATGAGCTTTAAATAAGTATTGTTTGTGCACAGTAAAAGAAATAAAGGAACATTGAACAAGTCAGCATTTCATCATATACATCATAGTAGGCACAATAGATAAATCAAGCAGCTCAGGGTTGATGTAGAGCATTTTCACGGAGAATGTCATGTAGACCAAAACCTAAGAGGAGCCATTAGTAACCCACCCCGACAGCCTCCAACAAGCCCTTTTTCAGGGCTGAGGGGGTGGGTATGTGCACAGAACCAAAAACATGAACAGTAGGAGGACAAATTAAGTTACTGTAGGCAGCAGTGTGAATATTAAAAACCTCTTCCTGTGAAAGAATACTTCAGACCCTGTAAAAACTAGTTCAGTTAAAAATAGATGTATTTACATTTAAGTCTGATCTAGCAAGTTTTCCCAGCAGGTGTAAGTTGAGCTGTACAGTAACTCTGCAGGTTGTACTCAAGCTGACTGGATTTGTGAATGGTCTTTTTTTAAAGTTGCAGCTATTAGGCCTTAAAGCACCAGCATGTTACAGCACTGGGATGAGGAACTGTCTTCCTCCGCTTTGCTCCCAGTACACTGCTGGGGCAAGTCCCAAACCTGTCATTAGATCACACTGTTGTTAATTAAGATGCCTTTTTTCCACCTCAGGATGTGTAGGATCATTTACCAGGGCAAGACTGTTTTCCCAGATACTCACAGGTGCTTCACCTCTGCCTGTCTCACTGGTGAGGCAGGATTTAGCTGTAGCTGCTTGCAGCTGACTGCTGCTCTAGTGAAGTACTCAGATGAATCCACCTGGTTTAGCGCATGTCAACATGCTTAGCTTTTGTGAAGCCACTTAGGCTACTTGTTCAGGGAATGACAAGTATTAAATGCTAAATATTACCAGGGTTTGCTCTTGAGTCAGCTGTGACACCCAGGATGCCCCAGCCCCAGAGCCAGGGGCAAGGCAGGAGGGGCAGGGACTCTCCAGAGAGAAGGAAGCCGTCATTTCACCATGCCAGTCAAGATAGTTATTTGTTTTATTTGGTTATTGTTCAACAACAAAGTTCAATACTTTCCAGGTGGAGCTTTGAACTGTCCCTCTGGTTCTCTCCCTTGTCAATAATAAAAAGGTAATGAAGAAAAATCCTGTACTTTTAGAGACCTAAGACCTCATTTATGCTAACAAGCTTCAGTTTCAATTTAATGTTACAATATTTCTTCATGGGAGCAAGGAGGACTGAGGGGAAGCCCCTCCAGTGTCTGAAGATGGCTGTCCACAACCACCAGTAAAACAAAAAGCTAGTGTTGAAAAACGCACAGTTTACAATAAAAAAGTAGAAACCAATTTCCTTTTGTTACGAATATAAAGTTTCTTGTAAATATGTACAGTCCTTTGAGCTATTTCTATTGCAGGAAGCATTTCACGAGCAAGACACAAGATATACACTTTCAGGACTCAACAAGCCCATTTCTGAGGTCTTGAAGATCTTCCATGAGATGCAAAGATTTAAAGACTGATCTCAGTGACCTTTCAAAATATTCAGACCAGGAGACAAAAACTTTCAGCAAATTTCCTGCCAAATCATCTGACTGAAAATAACCCAACAGACAAGAGAACAGAATACAATATTCATGAAACTTGCCAAAGGACACTGACAAGGCATTGGAATTTTGATGGGTTTCTAGAACAGGTTAGCACAGGCTTGCAAGGGACTAGCAGAAGTTTAAGTGTGGCACCAAGGGAAGATTGGATGCAGTTTTGCTCTTTCCAGTTGTAAAGAACATGGTTGTTCACTTAGAATGTTGCTATTGCAGAGTGAATGGTCAAAACCTGCTTTGAAAATCATTTGCTCTCTGCTTCATGTTCACAGCAAAAGAGAATAGGAAGCAATAAAAGGCTCAAGGTCAGACACAGGGAAGCGAAGGTATGCCAGCAACTGCCAAAGCTGCTCCCTGTGAGGGTCCTGTGCCAAGACACCGGATCTGATTGCACGATGAGCTACAGCTCACGGGAGGAGCCAGCCTGGGCTGCTCCCCCTGGGGAGCTGAGGCTGGCAGGACTCATTGCTGAAGAGACCATGTCCAGTGCTGAGAGGAGAACACAAGTGTGACTGTAATTCTTGTCATAGAATAAGGCTCGTTAACTCTTCGGTGCCAAATTTCCAGAGTAATTAACAGCTATTTTGCAGCGTAATCTAAAGGTTTCAGTTAATTTACAAGTGAGGTACAATACACTACTCAGCAAAGCAACCTAAAAGGAGAGAGCAGCCAGTGATGGTGCAGCAGCATGCACTGAACTGTCATGCAGAAGACTTGTATAAAGTCTTACAACCCAGTAGCTTATAGGTAATGCACTTTGTCTCAGGGCTGGGCAGAGGGGTCGGTTAAAGCAGGGTTCTTCCCTCCCCATCAGAGCTGCTCTAAAGCAATTTTAGTGAGAACAAAATAACTTTCAGAAGTGGCAGGTGAACAGGCTAATCAGAAGTTTTTCGTGTGTTCTGTGGAGAACATCCAACCACAGCTCCCATTGAAAGACTCACTCACCTTGGCCCTTCTGTTTCCAGGCCATCAGGGGCTCCCAGCACATCTCAGAACTACAACCAACTCTGTTAAGGGGTGCTAACCACAGTGATCACCTGGGGCAGGACACTAGTCCCATTTCCTGGATGAACTACTAGGGACTAAAGTGGATACAAGAAGTTCATTAACTGCTTGAAAGAGTAACAGTAGTACAAAGGGCAAAAACAGGAGTGCAGGAAAGCACAGAGAAATTAACTGAGCTGCGAACGGTCTTCAAAAGCGTCACGGCTCCCGCTGCAGAGCGAGCGTTGGCCCAGGAATGCTGTTTGGGAACTGGGCTGCAGACAGATGGAGTGCATATACTCAGTATATTTCCTTTTTTTCCTGCAGGTCAAGATGAGTAACTTTGTCTAGCTGAGACTTACACTGAAGACTGGTCCCAGACCTGGCAGGGAAATAAAAGGACAAGTTACAAGTCAGATATTTCTCTCCCAGGCACGAGGTGCTGGCAGCAGTACATCACCTGCTGCTCCCAGAGCCAGGGCTCCTGTCATCCACAAACACTGACAGCAGGCACTGTCAGCATCACTCTGAGCACAGCAGGCTCCCACATTCTCTGCTCCAGACATTATTCCTCTTCAAATCCTCTATCACTTGCTAGTAAATGCACCTTTGCTTTCAGCCCATTCTAGTGTCAAGCAGCTTTTGCAGTCCCAGAACCAGCCCAGGGCAGGTGGTCACAGGGCCAGTGCATGACACCCCATGGGCTCTGTTCCAACAGTTTGAGGAGCAGGCAGGTGAGATTTGATCTGTTCTTGTGCTTTCCAGTGCCACCAGCCCTTCTGCAGTACGTACAAGCCTTTTCCTGAGAACAGACACATTCTGCAGGCTCCTGACTTACCTTATTGACTTGAGCAAGAGGAGTTCTGGCCCCACTCACAGGCACCCTCCCTCGGCTGCTGTCCTCAAACAGTCGTCCCGGGGACCGCTCCCTGCGGGTGCTCAGCAGTCGGCCTGGAGACTTCTCCCTCTCCAGAGGTCTCCCTGGGGACTTGTCCCTGCGCAGCTCTGTCCGTCCCTCGCGGTACCGGTGGGGTGTGCTGGGCTCCCGGGGGTGGCTGGGCCCTTCCAGAGGCCCTGGGCTGGAGGCCACCCGCTTTGTGATGTGCTCGTTGTACGTGGGAGGGCCTCTCTTGTTCGGGCTACTGTCATTCAAAAATAATTGATGTGAACCGCTGAGTGACAAAAACCCCCCATTACACTTTCTTTTAGCAAAAATGTAACTTTTCCCCCAACACCCAGCGGCCTTTGGGTGAGAAGCATCAGCCCCTCCCTGAGCCAAGATGGAAAATCCAGAGATATTTTGGTAGGTGGAGTATCCATCACATGAGCCACACTGGCAAAGTGCCTTAATGAATTGCCAATGTAAGTCGTGTACGGAAGAGGCCAGAGAACAACACCTTTTAATACACTCCAGCCATACACTTTTCTATATAAAAATACACTAAAATTTGATATATGTGTTTTCACACAACTTTCAGTAGCTCAGGGATGTTCGGCCAGGCTGGGATGAAATACAACCCTCAATTTCTCAGTGTCCTGTGCACACTGTGGCACCATCAGCCCCAGTATTTAATTACTTGTGTATCACATCACAGCTTCCCAGCGCTGTCTCCCTAAGGCAGACTCATTATTTGATAGAAAGGAGCTCTTGCTTTACAGCTTGTTACAGCCAAGCCGTGTTTAGTGTCATATTAACAGCATCTGAGCTCAAAAAGCTTTGAAGCCAGAGCTCTATCACAACATCAAAGCAAATCAGCACAAGGTCACAAAGCATTTATGGAGAATATCCACATCTTCCTAGAGCTGATGTTTATTTCCTTCTGGATGTTAAGCCATTAGTGACTCTATTCCAGCATTACAGTAACTGGCTGTCACCAGCCTCTAGGAACAGAACAAGGGCATCCTACCATGCCAGGGGAAAAGGCATCAGGAGGGAAGTTTGCTCCTGAGGCACCCAGGGACTGTAACACCCCGACATCACCGTGACACCCCGATGTCACTGTACCTTCGTGTGGCAGATGAGCCTCTGTGGTGCTGCTGCTGCTGCTCGTTGCTGGTCTCCTTCACCAGATTGCCCTTACAGCAGATCACCCTTAGCTTGTCTTGGTAGGAGGAGGCCAAGTAGATCGCTCCCGAGGAGATTGCAGGCCCAAGGTACCGCGGGTTTGGTATCTCCAAGTGGGCTCGTGCCGGAGTTCTGGGGAAAATTGCAGGAAAAAGTCCATTACAGTGGCAGCACAGTACTTTTCCTGGCAAGTCCACATATTCCTGCAAAACAGGCTGTTGAAAGTAATGAAAAGAGAACGACTTACCCTAGAGAAGCTCGTGCCTGAATCTCTATCACTTCAAGGGAATTGAAGTGGGTCACGAACAGATAGGGCTCCCTGTAGGCTGCAGGAGCAGTGCAAAGTCAGGAAAAAACACAGAATACATTCTCTATTAAAAACTTCTAAAACACAACAGCAAGCACAAGAGAGGCTGACAGCCCTGTGGGAAAACCAAAGAATACATTTTATGTAATGACAGGGACACTATCACTAAGTGGGGAGATGCAAGCTTAAAGAAGTGTTACTTTGAAACTACGTCTCAAGGACTTTACTAACCAAAGTATCATGAAAAAGGCATTAAAGCCAGACTATTAACTGAACAAAATCCCATTAGGCAGTGCAAAAGGCTTGAGGGAGGCATGCTGCCCTCATATATTCTTCACTATTTCAGAAACTTAGAGCATTGTTAAAAGTTCCACTAGCCAGTTCAATCAGTGACAGACTAGGAACATTAAGGAAATGGAACTTTGGTTTAGTTTTCCTTAAATTGCTTATATTTCTGAAGGTTTGCCATCTGGATTTATAATGCGCTTAAATCATGGGAAAAAGCTCCAAAGTTTCTGGAAGAATTGGGAGAGGGAAAGGAGACAAAAGGGCTGAGTGCAGATTACCCATTCCACAAGGATGCTTCCTGGCTTCAATAATTTCCATAATCCAAGGGAATGTCCCTCAACACCTACCAAAAGCTAAGGGCAAGCGGTTCCATTTCAGGTCATCTGTCCTACTGCGTCTTCCATAGGAATCCACAAAGACCCCAAACTCTGCCAAGAGAGGTCACATCAAGTCATGAGCATCTGCCTGAATTTTATTAATTTGTTTTTGAAGGGACAAAGGCAGTTGTTCCTGGGCTTTTTATCAGGGACACCCTGCATATCCCAGAGTGCCATGAATTACTCTAAATGCCATGGAATTGGTTAGATGTAGGAATACTGCCAGGCCAAAAGGTGCTGCAATTCTAGGTCTCTTTGTTCCAGCTAAGCTAAGGTTATTATTTAATCTACCGATGGGAAGGTGATGAGACTCCTACCATTACTCATCCAAAATTACTGCTAGTGGGCTTTTGAAGATTTGTGCATTCCCATGACAGTATCTAAGAGGGCAACAAAAGCAGCTATACAAAAAAATAACTCTCTTATTTAATCACAAGAAGGTTAAAAACTCTCATCTGTCTGCATGGAAACCAGACAAAGCCCAAGTCTGAGAGCCCCTGAACATCTTATCAGGGTAATCAAACACCTGTTTGCACTTAACACACTGCTTGCAGTCCTTCCCTCAGGCACAGAAATCTACATGCAGCAACTGATCCACAGAAATGGAGAACTTTTAAGCCAAAGCAGGTTGTGCAAAATTCAACAGCACTTGGGTACATTCTGCAGCTCAGAGAACAGGAGTAGTGCAACACCAGCACCACTTACCATGGAAACACAGCAGATACTCCTCCCTCTGCCCTGCTGGGTTCACTTGGATGATACTGACTGGAAAACTGTTGGTGGAAGCAGCAAACACAGCCGAGGCCAAAGTGTGGTCATTTTTATCCAAAAACTCTGCAAAGAGAATGGAGAGAAACACCTTGATTTGCACCAACTTTTTTCCCTAAACAGTCTTCAAAAAGCCCTACAAAAAAACCTGTGGAGCCACTTGGAGCATTCCTTGATCTCCTACCCTCCAATGTGTACTGCTTCATCTCAATTTCATAGAACTTGTTGGTGCCAATGATGATGCTGTAAGTGGTCAAATGGATGCAGCTGCAAGGCTCAGAGGTTTCAATCTCCTGGAAAAAAGGACAGTATGGACAGATATTAGTTCCCTGTACCAGCTTACAGATAGTGCTTAGTCTGGAAGGTTGTATATCGCTACATTTATCTTTCAAAAAGGAGAGATGGCAACCTCAAAAACCCTAGGAGTCTCTAAAAAGCATGTGGACAAAAAGCTCTTGCTAGAAGAAAGTTTTGTTTTGTTGGAAGTGATGCTTGAATGTAGACTTGCATATCAACTCGCCTCGAGGTGCTAATCCTAATAAGATCCTCTTCCTTTTGGAAGAATATACTGTTCTGCAAGATGTTCTTCTGCTCTGCAGCTCAGTTTTCTGGAGCAGTAGTGAGCAGCTCCCTGTTTACGGTAGGTCATGGCCAATCTTCCTTCCTTCCTTCTTTGTATATGACAGAGAGATGTTGTCCACCAAGACCTGCCTTGTGACTGAACAGCTGGGCTAGCTCCGCCTGACACAACACACAGATCCTGAGATCTTCTGAGGACAAGATTCGTTGCATAAATCTTACTTTATCTGGAAACTTAGTTGGCAGAAAAGAAAAGCATATTCTGGGCTTGCTGCCGTCTTGTTAGGATCTAAATTCAGTTGTCTGGATTAGTGGCGATAAGGAAAACCTGCCCTCTAAAACACACCTTTCCATGTTCCGCATGTAACCCCTGTCAGATGAAGGGGCTGTACACCTGCAGTGTTCCCTGCTGTGAGCAGGAGTTGGTATCAGCTACAATATTTGTACACATTCCAGGTTTGCTGGCATCCAGATTGTTTGTGCCAAGATCTCCATCATTCATGCCTTTCTCCTCCTGAGGAGCCCAGATCTGCGTGACTGTGCAGATTGCTTCCCTCCAGCAGTGCCCATGTAGCACTCAGGGACAGCAGCCTCAGCCACACTGTAAAATGAACTGGTGCCTTCAAAGTCACCTGCAGAACCTCCCAGGGAGTTGTAGTTTTACTGGAACATCCTTTAGTTTGTGAATAGGAGAGGACGTGAGTTACTGGGTGCCAGCCTGTTTTAAGGCAGGTGATATTTAAACTTTTTGTCCTGAGGACAGATCTCTGAGGATATGATTACAGTTCAGTCCAATATCTCAAAAAATCACAGTTCTGTTCTGCATCTCTCCAAAAATGCCAACTCTTACTAAAGGAAATTGCTGCCTGCTCCACTTTGAGTCAGTGCACAGTGCAATTTGTCATCATTTTAGCTGGCAAACAAATGTTCTCGTGCACACAGAAAGGTTTTAGATGTTTTCTCCAAAGCAAAGGCTTAGAGCACTATGTGAATTACCTCAACTACTGCAGGGAGCTACTAAACTCACCTTTCTGATACAGAACTTGCTCAAGCTCTCGTTGTATCTCAGAACCACCACTTTATTGGGCATCGCTGCACAGATACAAAGACTGTTCTCAACCTGTAAGGAAGATAACAAGCATAGATCAGGATGGCAATAAAATAAATTCTATTGCTGAGAGTGTGAAATGGATCTGAGAACCTCTTGCCACAAAAAGAACTTTGCAGAGATAAGCAAGTATGTTTTTTTAATAGGGTAATTACTGTGAATTCATGAAATAATGAAAAGCCTCTTCACATTCTCAAAAAAGAATGTGAATTTAAATGGCTTCTATGATTTCTTTTATGCTTGAAAGACATTAATAAAAAATTAGAAGGCTTTCCACAGAAAAGGGATTGACAAATTAAAATAGATTAGGTCTACATTTTAAACCCTGAAACTTATCTTAAGCATCGCTTTGAAATGAGTGGTGTTCAGTTTGTTACCAAGGTAGTCCATAGAAGTAATTATTAATGAGAATTTTTGCTGTGGTTAAATACTCCACACTAAAACCAATAATTGCGTAAATGTCTAGAATTAAAGTGACACGAACACCTAAGGAAATTTGCTAGCCTGGAAGCATGACATTCAAGAACAAAGACTGGATAGAATTCACTAATTAAAAATCTCAAAATTACAGTCAATAGTGAGGAGATAGTAGTACCATGCTATGCTGGATTTCTTACTATCTAACAGTTTAGGTTATACCATCGTGGCATCCTGACTGAATTGATCCCTATTAGCACCAGATCCACGATTCTGTCTCCAGCTCAGCCTCTCTTCAGCCCATACATTCTCCTTATTTGAAGAAAAATATTCAAAACAAGAATATAGATCTTGGATGTGTTGCCGGTGGAGTAAAGATGCTGATTTGATTAAGACTAAACTCAGCAGTATAAAGGGTGGTCTGGGGGCACGAGGGAGCTGTAACTTACTTTGCCAGCAGCAAAAAGGTGACATCCTTTGACAGCCTCAAAGACATTTGGTGAGACATCAGGCTGGGCTGGGAGGTGAGACTGGGCTAGAGACTGCTTCACTTTCTTTACATCAACAAGACACAGAGCCCTTTCTTCTCCTGGCAACAAAAAAAGGTTGCATTTCATCAAGGGAGAGCTCACTATTCTCTACAAAAGTCTTACCTAAGCAGCAGCTCATTGTTACATGCTGTTACTGTGGAAACAGTCACAAGGTACCATGTAGAATTCATTCCATATTATTCCTATTCAAACTGAAACAGAAAACTTACAGAAATCCAACCCCACAAGAGGCAGTAAACCCACCAGGAGAACAGTGATTCTCTGCATGGATTATTGGTGTTGCTGAAGTTAGCAGAACAGAATAATTGTGGCATCATTAAGACACTATTCAAAATTAGCCAGGAAGTTTTATTTTGCCCTTCAGAACTTCTTCAAGTACAAGATGTTTTAATCACTCTGTGCCAACAGAACTGGCAAGGGATTTCCAAGAACTGCCCTAATGAATTGCATTATAGCCTAAGGCTAACTCCTCTCAGAAGTCCAGGGACAGACTAACACAGCCTTCTCATTATGTTGAGATTTGCTTTGTTCTCTACCACCCTGACACAAATAAACCATGGACATCTTAAATCCTTACCAGGAGAAAAAAACCACAAAACAAGCAGAAGATGAGAGAGAATTTGTTTTTCCTTCCCTACAAATGTCATATAGACACTTTGGTAATTTCGGCTTTCAGATGAAGATACACCCTAATGTTCAGCATGCCTACATCCGTGTGGGAAGGATTATCTCTGGAAAACCACAGATGGAGAGATTAAAGCTGGTGTTCCTTTCATAAAGTAATCTTAAATCGTGACAGGAGTCCTAGCTTTGTTACAGGGCAAGAGAAGATAAGAGTTGGCCCTATGCCCCAGTGATCACCTAGTGGTCCTCAAATAGTTAACCACATTAAAAAGGTTATGCAATAATTAGGAAGAGATGTTCACTGATTAGCTCAATACTTTTTAAATTGAACTTAAAATGATAACCGACCTCTAACCTGGAAATGTTTTGTCCCTGGTTCTTCCCTGCCTCAGCTCTGAAATCACTCTCATAAAGGTTTAACTGAGCCTTCATTCACATAATCCCTTACCAGCCAGTCTCAGACAAGACTGTTAACCACAGCAAGTCACTCCTGACCATTTGCTGATAAAAAACGAGACAAAAGCCTGTAATGAATCCAAAGGCAAGCAGGACCTGGCAGCACAAAGCCACTGCAGGGCCAATGGGAACACACAGCCCTGTACCTGCTATCATGAGTAGCTTCTCTAGGTCTTTGATGAGGTGAATTTGGAAGACAGCACCCATTCCTGGGATGTGCGTTAAGGAATTCTTCAGTACATTCAGGGCATAGAGACCTTCTTCTGCACCCACCAGTACTACCTACAACAGGGGAAAAAATAGCACTGTGCGAGGCGAACAAAGAATGCTCCAAGAGCAACTAGGGTGATACTCTTTAGCAGTGAAGAGAAAAATCAAACCCACCAACAAGTGCATAATTACACATATTGCCATCAAGATACCGTTTCCCTGAATCAATTATCCACTACTGAGAAAGACCCAAGTGAACACGACCATTACCTGGTCACTGAAGGGCATTGTGCAATTTATATCCAAACGGTCTTCACCCTCCAGCTTCAGCAAGGAGTTCCCCAGCAGTTTCTGCAAATGACAAAAATATTTTTTTTCTTGTTGAGTTAATCTTCATCTCTTTATCTGTGAGTATTTTAACAACGTAAGGTCATCATTTCAGACAGGCAAGAAGCTTGGCATAGATTTATTTTGGCATAGATTTTGTCAGAAAGCTAAAAGTTGCAGGGATGCCTCCTACAAAAGAATTAGTAAACTTTTATCTACCTTAAATGCAGTACAGCAAATTGATCAGAATTATCCTAAATTCAGACAGAACCCATTGTTGTCTCTATCCTTTCCATTTTTCCCAACCTCCTACAACAGAGCAGTGGAATTTTCCAAGGGGAAGGATTAAAGAAAAGTACAAATGTTGGTGGGAGCATGTATTTTTCTCAGAGACAAAAGAAATGCGAGCCTGAGAAAAAAAGAATTTCCTGCAGTCAGACATTCCCTACCTCCAGAGCTAACATTCTCTTAAGCAATGCCATAGAATCCAACCTCCCTTTACCAGAGAATAGAGAATTATCAGTGTAACAATATGAGAAAGGTTAGCCAAAACCTAAGGAAATCTATTTAACCTCTTATTAGAAATAAAACTTAAACTAAAAAGCCTGCACACACACACACACGCCTCCCCCCCAACAAGAAACATAAAACCTCTGACTCTCTAAGAATGGGAGGGGAGGGACTTTTTGCTTCTTTTAAGGTTTGATCATTCCATGTGGTACCTTATGAGGCTGGACTTAAACCATGTCCTAACTGCTCTTCCTTCCTGTGCTGGAATTACAGAGATATTTTGGGATCCTCTTACTACACTCCCCAAGTCTAAAGAAGGGTATTGTAATACACAGCATCAGTCTCACAGTGAAGTGGCTCCTGGTGCTCATATCATAAGGCAGAAGCAATAACTTACCTTCAGTTAAACCTCAGTATGTCAAATACAGAAAAAATATTTTTCAAAACTCTGCTCCCTCCCAGAATATTTTATTATTAAATGAAACTTTTATACTCACAGCATCAGCCTCAGCTTTTTCTCTGGAAACTCTCCCACCTGCCACTATTGATTCCAGTGCTGTGACCCAGCGCTGTTTGTCAGGGAAGCTGGGTGCTAACAGGTAGAGTGTTCTACCAGGCCAGCAAGTGGTGTGTGGATGAGACTCCAATTTTAGGATATATGGCACATCTGAGATGTTATATAGATAGAATAAGACTTAGATTAGTTTTTGGAATATTGTCAGTGGACTTAAAATCAACACCTTTCAGCCTCATTGGAGAGAAGTTGTATTTATCATGACGTACCATGGCAATTTACACATTGGTTTCTCCTTTACAGGTCCTGCACAGGCTAGCTAATTACACCTAAATATTAGCTGGATGTATGCAATCCAAACATACAAGGCTGTCTTTAACTAAACAAAAATAATTTCTTGCCTTTTATTTAAAAGAGAAAGAAATTTCATTGTGGAAAAAAACCCCAAACCAAAACCAGCCACTTGACTAAAGTCTTCCCTGTACTGATTAAGAAAAATCTGTAAAAATTGGTTATGGAAACCTTTGTTTTTAACAGTCTGTATCCTTTAATGTAACAGTCAAGACATACAGAATCTTATCCATCATTTCTATTCAGTACATACAAATCAACACATCAATGTTTTTTCATAATAAGAGACTGTATACACCCCACAGCATTTCTAAGTTAATGGCTTTCTGGTCAGAGCACAATGGTGGCAGGAGTTATGACACATCACAGTTAATAGAGAAGAAAGTTAAACAAACCAAGTGCTTATGCTACAAATCTCTTAAAATTTACTTCCATTTGAGTTGATGACTATATAAACCACAGTTCTACCATGACAGAAGCAACAGCCTGGGTGTAACTAGATCTGGAGTGCTGAGCTATTCAGATGGAGGTAAATTACAGCGTTACAGAACGAAAGCTCGAAGGAGAAAATTCTGTTCAGCCAAACAAGGCTAACTGATGGCAAGGCAGATGAAATCCATTTGACCTCATCTATGTAAGATTCTCACCTGTCTTTGCTGTATTGGTAAGCTCAGTAGCTCCTACAGCTCCATGAACAGTTACATCACCATCAGGAAGGCAGAGCTCAAATTCTTCCAGGGGCCTCTGTCCAGCTGCAGGAGAATAGGGAGACAGATTAGGAATGGACAAACAGGTAGCAAGAAAATAACTGTGATAGCAAAATGAAGTGGATGCACACTGGATGTCTTCACAGCTGGATTATTATGACATGCCAGCTAATAAAATGGCTAAGGGTTTAGAAAAAATAATGTTGCCTTATCACTGAAGATTTAGCTAAATTTGGTACAGCCATAGCAAACCGTCATAATCTTTAAGCTTCTCAACTCACCAAACAGTATCTGAAGATTTAAAAATATGTTCTTGCCAGAAATTCTAAGTTACCTTCTCTTGCTTCTGCATCATAAATGAGCACTTTGGTTCCTTCCAGGACAATATACTTCCTGTCCCAGCCCTGTTGCCCACGTTTATTATTCCTGAGGAAAATATGTACAAAGCCATATTGGACTTTCTGCTTGGATTCTACATAAAGCAAGCATGCAACTCCTATAAAAGAAATTTCAGTGGTAGCAATTGTAATTACAGTGGTGGTAATTGTAATGCCCATGTAATGGGTCTGTACCAATTACCGCATTGTAAGAGCCAGGATAATATAAGGCCAAATATTTCAGCACCTGACATGGCACCAAGATTCCTGTTTATACCTTGGCACTTTCATCCACCCTTCAAGACGCAGACTGGTGCTTGGCTCCTTCAGCTGCAGGCCAGGGGAATTCATCTTATCCCGGCAGAACGCTTCTGAGAAGTGCGTGGCATATTCTGCTGGCAGCCCACAAGTAGCTGGCAAGCAAGTTGAGCATTTTGGGTGACACATCACCTGGCATTCTGACAAGAGGACAGGGAAAAACTTCTGTTAAATGACAAAAAAAAAAAATCATGACACAGCTGCCTCAGCTTTGAACACAGAAATCCCAGCTTCTCCAAGGTTCCCCTTCCACTCCAAACCATCAGATGTTGTCTGATGTAGAATGTTTGCACCAAGTAGTTTGAGTCTTCATACTTGGTCGTTTCTTTCCCTGTTCTAGATGGCTGATGCCTTTTCCTGCCCCTAAATTGTGCTGTGTTTTGCTCTTACCCAGACACTTGGAGGCCTGCCTGCCGAAGTGCACCGTGTCCAGGCACACGGCGCACTTAGTCGCCCTCATGTTCAGCCCCACATTGAAGCGATGGGGGATGTTGTGGTGCATTCGCTCTTTCAGACGCCGGCTGTACTCTGCAAGGGACAAAACTCATCAGCAGGGTAAACAAATAAAATAAATAAAGAGATGGCAGGAGCTGAGCAGGAGCCTACCCTCTGGTGTGGAGGATTCCTTCCTGCAGCTGGAGGGTGGAGCCAGCAGACTGATGGGCGTGGGCTGGTGCTCTGGGGAGCGGACTATGGCAGACATGATGATCTGCTGCCTGGCTGTGGCCGGGGTGGAGGGGTGAGGGTGGTCGGATATTTTCCGATGCGCAGCTACAGACAAGACAAATGCCACTGGTTAGTATAACCAACGTGGTGCCCTGGATCCTAGCAGGGCTCTGTGTGACCAGTCAGCAGTTACAGCCCACAGAATAAAGTGTAGCCTTATTGTAACTTCACAGCAGTAGTAATAATTAAACAACATATGTTACTGCTAGAGTGGCACACAATTAAAGGCATGTTTTCAGACCAAAATTGTGTGCCTCCTTCCAGATTCACCTTTTCTGTTAACCCCTACCTTCTTCACGAGCAGATCTGAGTTCAA
This sequence comes from Pachycephala philippinensis, assembly GCA_013397055.1. Taxonomy (NCBI): domain Eukaryota; kingdom Metazoa; phylum Chordata; class Aves; order Passeriformes; genus Pachycephala; species Pachycephala philippinensis. The sequence goes on along the minus strand of VWZT01016579.1, from coordinate 64,911 downwards.
TGCGTGTTTTCTGTAGAGCCTCCTCCAGCTCAGCAGAACGAGCCTTCTCCTTCTCCAGTGCCACTTTCAGCTCATTGTATTGCAGGGGAACCTGTGTGGGTAAAGAAGGGTCCTCTTTCCGCCGACTAAACAGGCCCTAGCAACAGAAACACACAGACAACTCCTAACTCCTAGCAAGAGATGGCTTAAACTAGGCAAAGTGACACTAGCTAGTGGCAGTCGGGCCAGAGGGCCTAATGGCAATTCTGTTATGCGTAAGGATGGATTTTTAGTTAATATTGGCACTGGAGAGAAAAATGTCAAGATATGGATTAATTTAAAGAGGGACGTACGTTACCTGTTAGTACTCACACCTGGAGCTTCCGAAAGCATCTAAACAAAGGATCTTAAAATATGTGGTTAAAATTAAATTACTTCATTCAGAATGACAGAACAGCTTATGACAAAGATGTGACACAAGTCACATCTCCTAACTAATCAGTCCTATGCTGTGACTCTAGATATACAATAGGTTCATACACATACACATACTTACCATTAAAAAAAACATGCTTAAAATCCTGTATTCCTACAGCCTCACCAAGGTGTAGCTACTGGATCATAACCTAAGTGTTGTAGGAATAACAAAATACCAGAAAAGCCACAAAGAACATATTCTGCCTAGTAAAGTTTGTGTTCAACAACTCAGAATGGTCTTAAATGAGGACAACATTTTATTACACAAAGAAAGATAAAACAGAATATTAAGAATACACAGCACATAACTAATTACAGAACCATTTAATTTCATGCCTCTCAAACCTTCTCCACCCACCTTTTTCTTTTTTGCTGGTTGGTCCATCTTTGCCTGCAGGAAATCAATGAGTTTAGTTTGCTGAGAAATAGTGCCCTCCATTTTCACTTTTTCATGGGAATAGAGAACCTGTGAATCATACACAGATGTAAGAAATTTCATCTTAACAGAAGAAACAAACAAACAGCTTGATAGCAAAACAGAGCTAAAAAATACTGTAAAGAAAGTGTCACACAGAAACTGTCAATCACATCCTAAAGCCTCACAGGGAAAGAGGCAGAGTGCTGCCCTGCTTCCTCACCCTCACCTGAATGTTTTCCAGCTGATATTCCAGGTCACTTCTTTCAGTCTTCAGAAGATCTGCTCGGTCCAGAGCCTCCTGCAGACCTTGAGTCAGGCGGAAGATGTGATTTTTCTGCAGATCCATTTGCTGCTGCAGCTTTGCCTGCTGTTAGAAGCAAAACAAAGGCCGGTGTTTTGGGTTTGTTGTCTTCTTGTTTGTAAGTAAAAGCTATTACATGTTACCACTCCTTGTAAAATAATCATCATTGCAGAACTTGTAAATAAACACACAATTCTTCAAAAGCTGGGAAATTACAATATTCTAGAAGATTCCTTTCCTTTCAGAATGTATTATGACTAAACAAGCATTTCTATGTAGAGTGTTTATATTAATCTGTAGCAACACCATTTTCTCAAGCTCTCTGTACAACCACCAGAAGCCATCTCAGTGCTTTGTAAAAATAAATTAAAACAGTAAATCTTTACTATAAACCAGGACAGTCATAGTCACATGAGATAAGGAAAACAATGGCCAGCTGCTTACATCTTTGTCTCCAATTAACACCATGAGAGGGCACATGACAAAATACTCCTAATTCTTTTGGGATTTACAGTTTCTTGACAAGAAAGCCCCTGACTAGCAAAACTATGAATGCTCATATGTTACAAAGCAAGAGCCAGAAATCTTTCCTGGTGATGCACAAAGGAGTGGGTCACCTGTCAGTAGTACCCCAAGAATAAAGGCTTTAATTGCCCTAATTGTCCATAACCACCCCTGAAATCCTCCTCTGGAGCCTCTTCCCCCACCACCCAGAACTGGTGGCCCGCATTCAATTACTTCTTGATACGGTGCAGGTCTGTGACCTTGGATCCAACTCCTGTGACCCAAATTAATGATGAAAAGAGCTCTGAGAAGCCTCATCTGTGGCCTCCAGGTGTGCATCCTCAGCATGTTGGCTCCAGAACTGGTTTTAAGCTATGGCCCTTACACTTGGCCTGGTCAGAGCTGTGCCTGGGCACACACCTGGCCTTGCAGACCTGACCTAGGATGTGCCTCATGGCTAGAGGCTTCTATAATGATAGCTGATACCGTCACCAAATCTGCCCTGGTCCTCTTGTTCAGCTACTGTGGGTCTGAGCCTGCAGGCTGCAAGGTCCTGTCCTTGCCTGTCATGTTGTCCCCCTTGGCTCCCAGCTCACCTGCCCCTGAGGAGCAGCTCACTTTTACTGCTCCCCAACATGGCCACACACTCGGCAAAGTTTTAAGTAAAAACAACTCCCCCGACTTGATTAATCTCCCCAGTTATATAGAAGGATGGATGTGTAACTCTTATTCACACAACCTCCCCTCCTCAAGATGTGGAACCTTCTGAAGTTCTAGCATGAATCTCCAAGGTTACCTCCTCCAGAAGCCTCTGCTTGAGCTCCCTTTCTGTCTCAAGCTTCTGCTGCAAACTGCGAGCATTCATCTCCAGCATGGCATGCTTCTTCTCCAGATCATTGAGCTGGGAAAGAGGGTCAGAATAACATTGAACACTAATAAATATAGTTCCACAGTCTTAAAATCCAACTTCAGCAAGCACATGCTAAAGAAAAATGATACAATTAGCCTTTGGTTGCTGGGGAAAAGCCAGCCAAAAGACATTTTGGCTTGTTCAAATGCAGATACCTTCAAGTTATTGAAGAACTTCATTCCAGGCATCATAGGCTGCTGTCTGCTTTAGTCTTTTTCAAAGAAAATCTGAGGTCTTTGGCTTGAAGATAGAATTCTATTCTATGTCCTCCAGTCTTTTTAATTTTTCTCTATAACATCTTGAAAAAAGCTGCTCAAGGCCCCATTTCTATAAGTAATATCACTGGAAAAGTATTTCATCTAATTATGAAAGTCTAGGATTGAAAGTTACTTACCTTATCAGAAAGGCTCTCTGCTTTGAGTTTTTGTTCCTTGAGTGCTTGCTGCAGGGCCAGAATCTCTGCCTTGTGTTCCTTGACAGCCAGTTCTACCACCTGGCGAGACTCAGTAATACGCTGATCTGCTCTCACTCTGCATTAAAATGGAAAATAATGTTACCTAACTCCTTTCAGGCTTGACCTCTCCCTAGTAGGCAGTGGCATCAATAACTCTTTCAGTGGTTGCCTCAAATTCAAGATGTTACTTTAGAAAGCCAGACTGTTTGCTGCAACACTTTTATGTTATATAACCCTATTCCTGCCCCTGTTAGAACTACAGCCTTAAAAATTTCAAGACCCCATAGGAACAGTCAGGAGCAAAGACTATTTTTCCATAAAATAAAATAGAAGATAATAAATCAGGACATTTTATAAATTACAATGATAAATACCACTCCCATTGAATCGTTCACTTGCAAAGAAACAAAAGGAACAGTATCAGTGATGACTATTAACTAATAAACCATTTTTAGAACTACCTCACAAGATTTTATATTTAGCTCCAACTCCCATATCCTATGCTAAATATAATTTTTGTTCTAGCTTCTGTAGAGAATTTTCATAAAAGTTAATAAAAGGGAAGGAAGGGAGAGAGACCTGCTCTGTTTCTCAGTATCCAGCATCCTCTGCAACTCTCTAACTCGACATTCAAACTGGGACTTCTCATCCCCTAGAACATTTCTCCATGCTTCCCACTGGCGCTCTTTCTCCAGGAGTTCATCATTCAGGGCCTCCAAGTCCATTACTTGCTCTTCCAGCATTGTACATGTTGTCTTCAAGGCCTCCATAGTCTAAAAATAAATCCTCCTATAAATTCTCACATCCCACATCAAGCGTACACTTTAGCTTCAGCCTTACCATTTCAATTACAGTACATGCAAATCGGCGGCAAACAGGAGCTGGCAAATCACAGCCCATTTATTTCAAGGCTCCCATACATTCGCTTGTGATTACCGATAATGTCAGGTCAACCTCATTATGAACATTTTGAGATTTCCACGGTCACAAAATTAAAATGAGTAATTCTAAATGACAATGCCTTCAGAATGCAAGATTTCCATATAAAATTGTGCAAAAACACAATGGGAAATACCAAAAATTTCCATTCACTCAACTGCCCTGGGAAGGAAGGCTTAAATGCCACTGCCCCCAGAAGCACCATCATTTTTTATGCGTTTCCAGATGTAAAAGGAATTTTTGCTAGCTCCCACAAAGAGCTCCTGACCCAGACTTAGAGAGCCTTACTTGTTTCTGGCTGGTCAGCTGCATCTCCCTCTCAGTTATCTCTCGGCGGAGATGATCGACTTCACTCCGCAACTGGACAACCTCGTCATTGGCCCCTGAGGCCTCATCGAGTTGTTTGGACAGGAAGAAATTCTGGTTGTTCAGCTCTGCATTGTCTTCAGTGAGCTGGTTCAGCTGCTCTTCCAAATCCGAAATCACCTGGAAAGAAAAATACATTACATGTGAGTGAGCACAGGTTTTTGAAAAAGCGTTCTCACACAGAATTATTTATTGCCAAGCTTTTACATTTTTTTCTAATTTAAACAAAAGCAATATTATAGTGGTAGATATTTGTGCATAGGAATGTACTTGGATTAGGAGTAGAGTTTTGTGTCTTAGAGAAAATAGCTTTTTTAAAATCTGGGCCAGAGCATAAATATGCAGCAACATAATTTATTATTTGAGAGACCTGTCATGGCTAAAGCACTGGATTGGGAGCCAGGAGTTCTGGCTGGATTCTCAGCTCTGCTGCTTACTTACAGTGACCTTTTGCCAAAGCACTTTACCTTTTTTGCCTCAATCTCCCCTAAGCACAATGAGGCTAATTAGTCTCAGAAAGGCTTTCAAAGTGTGGTATTGAAGAAAACAGACCAAGAGGTGCAGTGGAGGCAGTGTAACCTGATGGATATCCCTGGGAATTGCTTATATTATTATATGTAACATTGGGTGTAACCAGGAAAGGTAGAAAAATATTAAGAAATACATTCTGTCAAAGTAACAGCATTATGGATGGCAGCTGGGGACACATGAGGGAAGAAATCACTGTGGGAACACAACAAAGAAAACCAGTGAAAAGCAAAAACTAAACAAAGCCTTTGATGAAGTGAGAGCATCCATTTGTTTAATCAGAACAGCATTACACTAAAAGCTCTAAAACACAGTCCCCTCCAATTTAAAGAAAAATATAAACAACGGTGGGCCATTTTCACAATTGGTTTTTATGAATGAAAGGCCTGAACATTGGGTGGGTGAATATGTACCTCCTCCTAACTCAAAACAAACGTCACCACAACAAAAGAGAAGGAAACCTCAGTATAATCTTGAAATCAACTTAATAAAAAGAATTTCAGAAACTGGTAAACTCTATACAATTCACACTCAACCCTTAAAAGTATGTTCTAGAGGCTCTTTTGCCTGGATGTCAAAGAAAAGTGAATAAGATACTTCATTAAATGGGAAAAAAAAAAATCTCAGAGCACAGTTGGCCACACATTCAAATTCAAATGTTCAAATTTCCTACACTAGCCAAGGACTTAAACATCTAAAGCAGCAGAGGATAGAGCACACAGCTCTTCTCAGCTCTCTGGAAAGATGACAACCGTTTCTTTTTGAAGAATCCGTAATGCATATTTTGGCAGCCTTTTACCATGCCTCTCCTAGATGTAAATTAACAGTATTTTGTTTTTAAACTGTGAGCAAAAAAAGTCCAACAGCCATTACTCCCTGCTGGGTGAAGGGGAGTTCTTGCCACTCATATGCTCAGGGTCAAATCAAGATGATTCACACTTCAAAACACAACATTTCTAAAGAAATCTGATCATGTGGTTGTTTCTGAGCACTCTCACTGCCCTGTTCAAAACACGTATTTTGTTCTGCATTGTTTGCATCAAGCTTTCAGAGAGGGCAGCCTGTGTCCTAAGGACATGTTAGTGCCTATATTACTACAGAAATAAGAACTTAGATACGCAAAAATGAGCAAAAGAACATTTTTTTTACAGTATTTTACCTAATGCTCTCACAACAGCTGAGATCTCTACTAACTGCCAGATAAGAAACTTGCTTTTTCTTCCACTTGTTTTAATTTTATGTTTAACCACACCATATATCTAGGCAGTTTCAAGATATATTTTACACATTCATGGTTTCTTCTACATCTATTTTATATACTAGTACAAGTAATTTCTATTAAAAAAATATTAAGCTAGTTTTGAAATACAAGAAAGCAGAGATGGGGGCAACACAAAATGGATAAAGTAATATGCAGAGTTAATACGTCCAACTACTTAATTAATTATTTAAATTGGCTGTATTTCAAGTTGACTTTATTCCTTAAGGGCTGGAAGTTAAGTTCCCACTTTCTTTTATTCTGTGTTCTGAGATTTTGACTTCTTTCCCTGAACACAAGTAAAATTAAACCAGATCATATTATATTTCACTGCTACGTTTTACCTAGTAGGATATTTCTGGAAAACTTCAGACAAATAACAAAGCAGTTAAGAAAGAAGGGTTCCAGAAGACGTGACATGATGTCTTTCCTTCTTCTAACAGCGTATTTACTGACAATTCCAAAATGCCTTGGCTTAAATTCCAAATATATTATAACCTATATAATGTAATCTAGATAGATAGATTTAATTTTTTTTTTAACAAGAGAAAATTTGTTCCTCTTGGTACAATCTTCCATTTTTCATGGGGAAGGGGGATATTTGTTAACACATCCAATAGCTATCTAAGGGTCTGTATAACACAACAGGATTTGAGAGTTTATTAACACTATAAAGCCTAAAGAGTAATGGGTAATACTGACACAGGAAAATGGGATGTGGTGTGACATAAATGCCTGTCCTGGGGATCAAAAAAAAGAAAACATAGATTAAAAAAACCCCACATTTATTTGGAAATGTTGTCTTAGGCATACATATATTCAACTCATACCAGAATCCTGTACCTGGAGAGAGTTAATAGCTTTAGATATTTTTTTTTTAAGGAAATCCCCAGGCAAAAAAAGCCCCAAAAAACCCAAAACAAACCAACCAACCCTGAGCTATTCTGAGGTAAATGTGAAGTATATGAAAGTCAGTAAGAAAATGCTTTTATATCCTTTAGAAACCCATAATATAATTAGAAAAAACTTCACATTTTAAGTTTATAAACTAACCAAACACTTGAAACCTTGGAAAAGCAATTCTAGACAATCTAGACAGCCACTATATCTGTGCCACTGCATCACCACTCACAGAGCAACTAGAAATTTCTATTCATGTACATCTTCATCACAACTAATCCATGAAACAGAGATATCATCTAACTACACAGATCATTCACTGCATACCACATCTAAGCACACAGCTTATCTTTGTACTGATGCAGAGGATTGTATTTAATTTTTAAATATTGCAGAGCAACCCAAGCATAGCAGCTCCTCAGCAGAAGGGACCATATCTAGCATAATTCCCTCCCAACTGAATAGTCTGAGGAAAGTAAAGTATTTCTCTAGCGAGACTGAGCAGATTCACAGCTGTTACCCCTTGTCCTACAAACCTGTCCAGCTATGGATCAAATCAAACATCAGAGCAACAAACAGTCAGGGCCATGATGATTTGGTTTGCGTATCAGACATAATGCACTAAATTTAATCCGTATGCTCCACATATCAAAACCACAGGCACAATAATGAGAAAAAGGAGAAAGTTAAGGAGTTTTACTTATATACTAGTAACCGCAGCTTGCAAGCTTCTCCTTATGCTATTCCTTCATAAAGGTGTCTCAGTCCTCAGATGCCACCAACAAACATGCAGAAAAATGCTAGGACACAGCAAGGGAAACTGTTTTGGGATGCTGTCAGCAGGGTGTTATTTGGAGTTTAATGTAATTCCAGACTAATAGTTTTGCTCTATCCATTTCCACTCCTCCCCATCCCCACTAATCTTTAGCAGAAAGCTACCTGTCAGAAGTAAATAGGAAACAAGAAAAAGCTGTCTCTCAGCCCCAAATTATTGTGAGGAGGAAGTGAGAGCAGACATCACACTCCTTTTGTCTTCACCTACTCTGAGACAAAGCTTTTCAGGCAGAGAAATCCCAACACTGAGATGCCCAGGCTCTCAAATAGGGCTACAGATAGATTGTATCTCTACCTGTTCCATCAATACATAACACTGAATCCCTCACTTTTCTCCCCTCTTCATGGTCAGACAACATATGTGCCTTGAAAAACACCTTAAACACGGATATCAGTCTCCAAAAACTCATCACAGTTTATCTTGAGGGACATTAGGAGCTGCAGAGTAGTAGGACACTGCCCAGACTGCATTCCTCTTCTTCCCACACCAACCCAGGATTAAAACATCCAGTCCCTGTGTTCCTGTCCTAGGTCCCAGAAGATGAGCTGCCTCTCACAAACAGGAGCTTCTTCCTCAAATGATGATGATGTTGTCCACAGTGAAGGTCTCATTAACCTCTCTCACAGCAATGCCTTAGAAGCCCTTGATATTTTGTCAGGCTACAAAAACTACAAAGCTCCATTTCTACCTGTAACTGGTATCTGCCATCATATTTTCTGTGAAATGGGAATCAAGGATAACCCAACCCTTCCACCCAACAGGAATTTTACTTTTTAAAATTTAACAAAGCCGTATAAAAGTTTTTGCCTGGGTATTAGCCTTGCCACAGTGGGCAAGATCCTGTTACTCTGAAACAATTTAGCAGCAAGGTAACATCTTTAGATGTTTCTCTTATTTTGGAAGCTTACAAGAACACAGATTATTCTTGTGTGCCAACTCATTGAGCTAATGTGGAATCAGGATCGTAGACTGAATTCAGCAGGAAATCACACATAACTAAAATTATGTACGTCTGATGGGCTCACAGATTTAATGCCTCAATATCTAATCTCTTGCACAAGCGCAGATCAAGCCTGTTAATGTTTAAGACTGGAACTCAAGATGATGACAAAAGAAACTCAAGAAGGGACGATAAACCTTGTTTTATTGAAGAAAACTTGAATAAATGGAAATGCAATATCCAACTAGTAATAAGAAATGCCACTCATTGCTAGAGTAAAAGCAACAGCCTGTACCTGAAAAACCCAGAAGATTCAGGTGGTAGTCCTCTAGTATTTTACTAAGCTGAGTGCAAAGATTTTATAGGACTCTTTCCTGCTAATTATTTAAAGACTTTACTGCCTGCTTACTGGAAGTTTTCTTTTGGAAACAATTTTATTATTATTTAGATAACTTAGTTGTATTTTTAGCTTTAAACATGTTGGTGATCTGAGAACAAGCCATAATTCGGAGGCATCTGGAAACAACTGACAAATGTGTAAATTTTCCTGTTTAAGAATGCCTTTTATTTCTAGGTCTTTCTTTGATTCCCTAGAAAATACTTGTAACACTCAAATGGACCATGTATTTCATAGAATAAATGTAGGGAACTAGTTCTTCTCCCTCAACAGACCTGCTGAATGAGCTATCATTGTGAGAAGGTTGTGATAAAATATGACTCTGTGTGTGCCCACAAGCACATGTATGTACACACCAGGTACCACAAGTTACAATTGTTGTTGTAATTATGTATCCTATTATTTCTTGCTCAACTGAGTGACAGAAAACATGAAACAGGAGAACCCAAAAATGCCTCCTTGGTCAGAGACCTCAGCAAAAGGAAGAACAAGTGTGTAATGAGGATACAAGGAAAGCAGACACAGCCTCCTCTACAATCAGAAGCTGTGACCTTTGTGGAGCTAGAGAAACAGGAACAATACCAAAGAAAGTAGATTTTATTTATCTTTTGAAGACCACAAAAGTACTGAAGCAATTCAATTTTTCAATATTTTTTTCCTGTCTAATCTTATTTTCATAATTCTTATGCTGTTTGGGGCTTCTCAATAAAATCAAATAAAAAGTAATTCCCTACCAAAGTTTGCCAGGCTAGTTCAGGAGTTTGTGTCAGCTTAAAAAGGATCTCTCTTGAGAACTTCCTGAAAGAATAAATCCATCCTTTATCATGCTGTATAAGTAGCAGCATATTACAATTATTCCCTTGAAGTGTTGTTGGATTTTAAAAGGAGTGTAAGTTCTAGTCACCTTCAAGTAGAATCACACGGTCACCAAAAAGCACAGCCTGCATCCTACTGATACCATCAGATAAAAATGAATTTGAAACATCTGGTGAAAGCACTGCAATTAGCATTTCTTGACCCTTACTGGAAATAGAAGATTGCCCTGATTTCCTCATTCCTCAGGCAGGATGGACAGCCAGGAGCAGTCATAACACACAACATGAAAGTATCTGTCCATGATCAATTAAATTTTACATGCATTCTCCTGGGCTGGAAAGAGAGTGTATGATAAGCATGTATTATTCATTTAGGAACTATTTAATTAATTTCTTATTGATGAGGATGTCTGATCCCACTTATCCCACTGAAGGGCCTTATAATGCACAACACTTTTACAAATCCTTTGAAGCTCTTGACATTCTGGAAATGTTATGGATCATTCTTCACTGCTGGATCTTGTTTCCCAAACTCAGAGCTGAAGTGTCACTGGATAATGAGTTACAGCTCTGCAAGACAGCTGACCCTGTAGTGAACAGAAGCCACAGAGTTTCCACATCTGGTTTTTGCCTGCATGGAGATCACAAAAGTGTTTTCACAGAAAGCTGTCACTCTGAATGATGGGCAAGATACAGAGCAAAAGAAGATAGCTCCGGGTATAAGATATATGATGACACATAGGGAGTCAGATGTTCAATCTAAGAAAATGAGGAAGGGAACAGAAAGTGAAGTTTCTTGTGTAGGATTTCTTTTAGATAGAGGTTAAAACACTTTGGAAAGCTCTACTTCCTCACTTCTTCATATCACCATATTCTATGACCAGAAGAACCCCCTTGCTGAGTGCTAAAGAGCAAGTGAGGAAAACAGAATTACTCTCATGCTGAAAAGGTATTTTAAAAGATGAAAATTTATACATTAGAGACTTACTCCTACAGTATGAAAAATTGCATTTGAGGAAATCCCTGGAAGCAGGGAAACAAAGATAAAAAGTCCCAGCAATTAAGCCCTGCTTATAGCGTGGGGTAGAGAGAAAAAGCCCAGAATAATTTACAATCACTGCTGACCCAGAGGACTGTGGTCCTTATCCAACACTTGTGTAATTCATGTCACTGGAAGGCAGATACTCTCCACCAGCCACCATAAACAAGTGTGAACATAGTGTTAAACTGCAAGAATCCCTCTGGATAGATAAAGCCCTTGGACAGCTGTCCTGCACTGATGAAATGAATCTGAAAGCCTGTCAAAGATCTCAAACAACAGAAGGTGAAAATTCAGATCCTGGAGTTCTCTCTGCTGTATGTCAATGTATTATTTGGAATCTTAACATTTCTTGTCTCTTCAAACAGCGTTAAAGTCCTCCTTAAAACCCACTCTGGCCTGGATCTACAATGGAGCTCAGGATTTAGCCAGGTAGATCTTTTCTTCTTGTGAGCAGAAAAGATCTTCACCTACAGTCATTTTTTGCAGCTGCTTCACCATTCTTACTAGCTGCACTGCAATGAGATATTTTAATTTACTTTCTTCTCCAAAAAGAAGAATAGTGACAATTTCATGATCAGACTAAAACCTCAAAATTGAGGTTTACCTGAAACCTAAAAGAAATCCAATCCATCCAGCTCCTACTAGCACCTTGAAGCCAGAAGTCCACATTAGGAACTAGTGTCACCAAGGATTAAATGAGGAAATTGTTTCTTTCATTATCCTTAATTTCAAAATAATTCAATGATCTGTATTTAATACTCACTGTGCAGCTATTACGAAGGGCTTCAAATTTACGCTGGATTTCATCTCTATGTGCCTAAAGGAGGTAAGAAGTTAATCATCAATTTTTCATACATTAGAATTCTAATACAACAGCTGTTGCTAAACAAACTGCAGAACAATCTACCAGCAAGCAAAGTTTGGAAGGCAGATGCTGCAGGCTATGAAAGCACCTTTCAGGGGCAAAGAACTGATTAGCAAAAGTCCCATCCTACTTAATCAAAATACACTTATGGTCCCAAATCTGGAACTGCTTTAGTAAAATGTACAAGCTCCAGAATGGAATTATGTAACAGGTTCCATCTGAAATGGTCACCAGAAGACTTGTTGATCCCATGTTAAGTTTTTACATTCTTGACATTTTAATTTGAGTTGGTTTTACTTTCATTTCCAGATTAGTATTTCATAGAAAATAAATACTGCATATAATTTAATGCTTGCAAAGAAAAACTTTAATGATATATAATGCAAGCTACCCCAAACAATTCTGCCAATCTACCTGAATCCTACCATAAAGTCCCATCTGAGCCTGAGCCTCTCTAAAAAGCAGTGATAAAACATAATAATCAATTCTTTGGAGGACAGCATCCAAAGTACAGAAAAGTTCAAACACTCATTTTAAAGAATGCAGTATTGCATGCACCATTTAATCCCCTAATTTACAAGCAAATCATGACAAAGCAAAAAATTCTCGTTTCAGCCTTATGGCCTGTCTCAAAATTCAAAGTGATTTAACAAGTGTCTAATGTCACATGCTACCTGAAAACTTAACAAACAAAAGGTTAGTGCTCAAGCACATCCAGCCTTTCTTCATTCAGAAGATTTTCCTTAGAGCCAAGAGACTAAACAGGAAAAAAAAAACATTCAGCAGAAGTCAAATATGAGAGCTTAAAAGCTATCTTACCACAACAGGCAATGTGAGAAATACAAGTATGTGGAAAAACTCCATGACAGGAATAGTCCCAAGCCCAATGAGCTGGACTGTCTCACATCAGCTGGTCCAGCACTACCAGTTTGCCCCATTAACTGGAGTAATAACTGAGTGAACACAGGTCATGAATATTCATTTGTTTCACTGTTGGGTAAAGATCTCAAGCACAACGCCAGCCCCTGGCAGTGATATTAGTTGCTATGCAAAGCTTTCAGCTGGGAAGGGACTGCCTCAGTTCTGAGCAAAAAGGAACCCGATGCCATTTCTGTTCAGTTATTCTTAAGCTTTGATGTTGTTGCTGCACTTGCCCAGCCTGTGCCCACTTTAGAACTGAGGGAATGGTTCTGCCACTCATCTACCCAAAGCATCAGCACCCATGTCAGCTGAGGACACCTCCCCTTCCAAAAACCAGCAATGGCAGCAATATTTGAAACAGTTCTTTAATTAAATGCCACTGGAGCATGAGAATGCACATTTTCAACACTTCCAAATCACAGGATTTGAAGGTCATTAAAGGCTGCTGCTCAAGGAGGGGTTAGCCGGTAGCAGGTCAAACTCTACCTGACAACCCTGGGAATCTTTTGTGAAGGAAATGTTTCTTAGAATCAAACAGTTTGAAAGCACCTTTTTGTGCTCAAGAGACAGCAACCAGCAGCATATAATCTAGAGCTCCATTTACAGGAGATTGGGGTGGAAGACGGTGGCAGGACTTGAACTTTGTTTTCCTTTCTATCACTCACACACCTCACCAGACTGCAAGACACACATGACAATTCCTAATGAAACAATCGCTGGAATAAAATTATTTGTTAGAACACTCTCCCTAGGAATTTGGTGGGGTTTTTTTTTTCCATGAATAAATATCCTCAAAGCAGGGTAATTGACAGGAAAAAAAAAAAAATCATCAAAACATTTATGACCATCAAGTACTTTCAAACTCATGAGCTATTATTTAAATAAGTAAATTACAGAGTTAAACTCCAAACAATACCAATTTCAGATGCAACTTTCACCTCAAAACAAAAGTAATAATGCTCCTACAAGCCATCAGTCAGTTTTGGCAGCAATGAACCCTCACTAGGAAGAATTCATATGGTTAAAGGTAAAATTTGGCATTTTAGCCATTCGCGCCTCTATCAACACAAGGCACAATTCATATCCATTTCTGAAAATTAAAATTTAAATCATATAAATTCCTTTTAACCTCTTTATGAAACATGCACCTACATAATTCTAGTGTGTATATGCAGCTCACAGTACAAGTTTCAGGGCTCACCGTGAGGGCTTGAATCTCCTCCTCTGCCTCAGCTGTCGTCTCCTCCAGCTCGGTCTTGGCCTCGCGGAGCTGGTTCTCCAGGGCTGTCCGTGCAGCCTGCAGCCCAGTGATCTGGGATTCCCGCTCCTGCAGGGTCAGCTGCAGCTCTGTCAGCTGCCTTTTGAGCTCCAGCTTTTGTTCTTCGTGCTCTAGACTGACCTGAAGAAAGACAAAGTAGTATCCAAACGTAAGTTAATAACAAAGACATGACAGGCAATGTAGTCTCGTTTCAGAACCCACTTTAAGATGCCATTGCCATGTCTATTCCCAAAATAACATCCTGACAGATTGCTTACGGCACTGAGAAACGAAGGACACAGCTTTGTCTACTCCCTAAAATCGACCGGGTTTCTTGGGAAAAGCAACCCGGCACTTTTAGACAAGGGCACAAGAATAGTTCCAGCTGCAACTCAAACATATCAAACACTGATAAAATGGTGAAGTAATTAGTGACGAACTTTCTTCACTGAAACTAAGAGTTTCTAAGGATCTTTATTTGGGAATCTCTAGGCATACATTACATACATTTTGCAATTGACTTTCATATTTCATCTTCCCTTCAGATTTCTTTTAAAGAAACCCACCAGCTCACTGCCTCTGGGTTTACCTAAATGGCTTCTGATGAAGGTTTTCTTGCAGCACACACAGGGATAAATATGTCACTCCATGGATAACAAATGAACAGCTGGAACAGATCTCAGTGTTCAGAATCAATTCCAAACCTTAACACCTCCTTCAGGCTCCCTGCTATCCCAAGGGAATCTGTCTGTTGTGCTGGAGATGTGTAACAAGGCTGTCAGAAACCTTACACTGGTCTCAGTCAGCTCTGGCCAAAGAAGGACAGGTTGGTTGTCCAACAACTCTAGCTGAAGGCAAGATTTCAGCCTTAGCTGAAAATTAGTGGACTGAGACTGGAGAAGAATTTGTAGATCCAAACTAGTTAACACAAAATTTAAAATGAAGCACAGCTCACAAATCTTTAAAAGTGTATGTTTCCATATTACTGTTAGGTTTTCTTTCCAGAAAACTCTGAAAACGGTGCATGAAGCAGCAGGTTCTTGTTTTCTTACAGCAATTCTGTTGTGTTCTTTGCTTTCTAAGCTGTAGACTCTAAGGCCACAGGTTATCTGTTTGGTCATTGTACATTGCTGAGCTATTATTCTCCACCCAGACAATATTATAAGGGTATTATACAAACAAACATATAAATAGAATTCTGAGAAAGCAAGATGAGCTAAAAGCTCAGATTCAGGGTGACAAGTCCTTAATACTTACATTTATCTCCTTTTAATAAACAATTTTTTTTTTTTAATTACTTGAGGAAAAAACTACTGTTAGACCAAACTAAACTAATACACTTTCAAATACTACTACAACAAGTTACTTCTAGTTCTCACTATAATACACAAAATGGGATACATTTAAGAAAGTTTGTTGAGAGGGATTAGAGCCGTGTTTTCACCTCTCTCAGCCGTGTCTCCAACTCCAGCAGGCGGTTCTTGTCAGTGTGATCTTGGTGACTCATTTTTTCCAATTGTTCTTCTAATTTTCGATTCTGGGCCTCCAGCTTTCCAGCTTGTGTTTCCAAGTAGAATTTCTGTTGCCTGAGCTCTGAAATCATTTCCTCTTGGGCTTTCCTGATAGGAGAAATGCACAAGTGACAAACCTGAAATGCCCTTAAGATATGTCCTTCCACTGGGGTGAAGTAAGGAGGAACACGAGTTTCCTGTTAAGTAGGACATTTAAGTTCATGGCTTAAATTCTACATCCCAGCTAAAAATAAAAAATACTAGTGTATTCATCAACATATGCCCAGAGCACTAGAATTCCATATTTGCAAGCTGCACAGACAAATGAATCTTGGACAGGGTAATCTATAATGGTATTTAATATACAGTTCATTCTTCTCATTTCATCAGTTCCTTGTTACATGTTTTTCAATAGGGGAAAAATAAATTCTAGGAGTTGCTTTCTCTCAGTGTATTTCCATGAGATAAGAGAAACCCCATGGTTTAGGATTGGGGATGTAGTGTGTTGGGGGTTGTTTTGTTGGGGGCTTTTTTAAGTTGCAATGGACATAGAACTTGACCTACACTGAAGTGACACTTTGCTGTCTCTGATCAAAGTCTTAATCCACAAACTGAACAAAAAAAATTACTTGTTCTCATAAGAATTTTGAGAGCTGGCAATGATTAATTATTACCATTTGAAATGGATGGCCTGAAAAGAAAAAATAGAGTCTTTCTGCATTATTTACAGTTCCTGGAATCATGTTATCATGCATTGGAAAATTCTGTCTCATAGAGTGCTTTCTACTTAGAAGCCTCACAAACCTCTACATATATTAATGAATTCATATTTTAAGAAGTTCACTGTGAGATAAGATGTTATTAATCCTATCCAAGAGAAATTACGTGGGTTGCCCAAGATCAAATAGGAAGACTTAACAAAACTAAAAATAGAACTTAAGTCTTCTGATTCACATTTCTGTGCACTGCAAGCAAAACCACCCTTCCACCCTCTCTGTTTTTTTAATTTACCTCTACAGATTATTGTCAGCCAGAACTGTCAAATGGTGTTATTTCATTTCCTACTGTTTACTGGGCTATCTTCTCAGGAACCTGATAATCACTGGTTTCCTCAGATACTGCTGAAATAAAATCTTGCAGAGCTCCCCTCTCCTCTGAAGGGTTTAATCACTAGCTCTCCTCTTGATGCACGCTCAGATTAGCTGCAGCTTTTGTGGGTTCAAAATGCAGTCCAACAACAATTTATACATTTTCAACAGCCCAATTCACAAAATAAGCACAAATTCATTAACTATTTGCATGCATAATTAAGCAATTTTCTCTCAAAATATTGCTAATTCTGTACTATCCCCTACCAACCCTGCAAAGTTCATCATCCGACAATGTCTCTCAATAATCTATTTTAAATTGCATATTAAAACATTTTTATAGGTCTTTCTTGTTTTCTGTGGCTCTCCAGTCAAGGATACTGCTCCCAGAAGATGCTCCCAGCTCAGCTAAGTCCTTACACTCAGTTCAGCACCCATGACTGAGACACTCAACCTTCTATACACTTCCCAGCTCCACCTTGAGACATTTCTGTTTTATTTTAGACTGAAGGTAAGTTATGGCTTTTGCTGCCTCAACAAACTCCCTGGGTGATTAACTGGAGGTCATCTGGAGCATTAAGCAACACAATTAAATCCCTCAGTTATTTCTGTGAATATTTTTGGCTGCTCAGGCTAAAATAACTTGCAAGATATTTGAAATGCAATGAAAATTTGAGCCATTATATATCTGGAGGCATAATGACCACAGAAAAGGAACAAAACCAAAGCAAGTCTTTGCCAAAACTTGTCCTTGTCTGATTCTATTTAATATTATAGGTGAATCTACCCAAGTGCTTCCCACAAAGGCACTACCTGATGTTGGATCAAGCAGCTGATGGACATTGAAACCTTTGTGTAAACAGCCAAACCTGGTGAATCTCTGAACTTAGTAAGGGCAAATACTGTTTTAGCCCTGCCCTGCAGGATGTATCAAACAATCCATGCTTTTTCCTACACTTGAAGTAGAATACATCTAAGTCATTTATGAAGGAAAAACATTGTAAGGAGAAGGAATCTCAGCTAAAATCCAAAGAAAAATAAAGTTCAGGCAAACAAAAGGATCTGAAACAGAAGAATTCAAAAACATGCAGAGAAATTCCTGGCTTAAAAATCTAGTGTTCTTCCTTGTCTTCTCATCCATCAGGGCATGATGGCACGTTTATGAGTGAAGGGTGTTTAATGTTTTCAATTTCAAAATCATGTGTCAGGGAACTGAGTAAAATACAAATCTATTAGCAATGTTTATGTTTAAAAAAGAATGTATGCCTCTCCAGGGGTATTTTAGACATAAAATTATTAGTATTTATTTAACATATTTGGAAAACCTGCACAAATCACCTGCCTTAGGAAATGCTCCAAAGTAAACACTGTAATACAAATCAATTTTCCCAGTCATGTTTGAGAAAACACAAAATACACAGCAAGCCACAACTATTTGAAGAACAAAGCATATTTTTGAAAGGCTATCACTGAAAAACAAGCAGGGAGCACAGCAGGCCTGCAAAAAAGAACCAATTTTACATGGTGAATCAGAGAATAATTTCAATTGGAAAAGGCTCTAAGGTCATGTTCCTGAGACCTGTTCAGCAGTGACAGCAGCTGCCACACTTACATGTTCCTCTGGGTAAAGAGGCTGCTATTTGCTGCCAGTTTGTTGGCCTCAGACAATTCCACAATTCTCTGCTCCAGTGACCTGATCTTCGAATCCATTGCATTGATCATCTGAAACACAGCAATGAGCCTTTGAGACTGCACAACACAAGCGGTTACAAAAATAAAGTTTATAAAAAAAGCTGAACTTTTTCCAGAAACAAAAAGAGCTAAAAGAAAACTGATCAAATGGCCAAAATGAGCAACACAGATGCAATTACTGGAGCTATTTGCAACTGCTTTCTGTGGGTTTCATGTCAGGAAAGAGCAACCATTATATTATCGAGGCACAAAATGAGGGGTACACAGTAAGCTGCGTGGCTTTTAAGAAAATATTCTTGAAGATACTCTGAATTAAAAAAAACATGTTTTTTAAAATTCAAATTAATCAGTGAATTTCCTTCAAAGCAGCTCAGCAGCACTACAGAACCTCAAACAAGATTATCTTGCTTGAAATCAGTTTCAGAAAGCTACTCTTCAAACAGCTTTGACTTCCAGCTCAACACCACATACCGCCTTCTGTTCAGCCAGGACTTTGCATTTCTCATGTGCTTCTTCTTCATGTCTTCTGAGCATATTCTCAAGTGCTTCCTTATCTGCAAGATCCTTCTTCATCTGATTTTCCAACACCTAAATGAAGACATTTCTTTTGTCTAAATTATATCTGTTTTACTGGGCAAAGGGCAAGCAGAAAGAAAATCATCAAGATCCAGTATTTTTTTTTTAAGTAATTGATCATATCTCAAGCAAAATTAAATCCATGATGCAATTGCATGAAATCCATGAAAGAGCAAAGACCAAAAAGAGCACTCTCTCAGTTATCTCTGAAGACTGAATTTAACAATAGGATTTTATAGAGATATGGAGATACTGTCAATTTTTTTCTTTATTATTTTAAGTCATATAAACTGTGTTCAATAACTGTTCCAGCCTAATGCAACAGAAAACAGAAAAGACTCTCTACTGCAATATATACAGCAGAAGAAACAGGAAAGTGCCCGTCCTTTGGCTGCCCTACCAACATGCCTCACAAGTAACTTCTGAGTTCCATAGGTATGGACAAGGCAACTGAGACCCCATGAATTCTTCCAGTCAGAGACAAAAATCTAACAGCAAAGTAAAAAACTTCTTTTTGTGGCACAAATAGCTGTCATTCACAGGACTAAAGTAATGAATTGCTACATTTTTCTAGAAATGCATGTTACATATGTATGACCAGAGTTCTAATTCAGTTGTTAAACTGAAGGTCTCTTCCTTCAAAGATAAGTTTTTCAAAGGCACAAATTCTGGACACCACAGGATACTTTTTACTTTTCCAGTTACAAAACCCCCATGACCTGTTTTATCCCTTTGAACCTCTATCACCTGGCTTCCTGATTTCTCCTATTAAACCCTACATTACAGGCCCCCATAATACACCAGTTCTCTTTTTCTTTTCATTCTTTTTCCAATGCCTATCCTCTTTTCCAGTTTTTATATCACCACTTTTTTCTCAAGATCTATGTCTGATCTTCCTGCTTTCTATCACTCTCTTCTCATTACTGATAACCACATGCTCTGATCTGTCAGCAAATCTTCTTACTTCTCTTTTTTCCTTCATATTTCTCTCACAGAAATTTCTTCTCTCCTCTTAAACACTACATCCTCTCACATTTAAGCTAAAACATAGAATTAAAGTACTAGATAAACCTACAAGATAAAGACTGTTTCTACTAAGAATAATTTGTTCTTAGCAAAGATTCTTACAAAACGCATTTACTGGCTGTCATACTGCAAGTTCTTTAGAAAAATCCTTAGCCAGTGCACATACTCCTGTTTTCCAGCTTGTTTTTCCTAATTTTAGATGGTGTCTATTTCTAACTGTTTGTTAATGCTACCCTGGAAAAGAAAAAGACAAAGTGGGTGGTTTCTGTGGTTTCCTGGCAGATTTTCCAGCTCCAAGAAGATGGAATTTCAGAAATGGTCTACTATTTGCTGCATTTAAAACTTGCAGGTAGGCTGAGTGAATGCTCATGGAAAACCAGTGGGAACTGAAAGCTTCTTCAGGGAGTGAGATCAAACAGTATTAACTAAGTATTATTTAGTCAGCAAAAGCCAAATTACAACCAACAAGTGCCTTCCTGTAGTTCTGGTTTCAAATGCCACCTCTCCTAATCCAGTGCCACAGACAAATATGGTACAATGGCAGAAAATATAGGAGAAAATTGATTTAGATTCCACTAAGCTCCCTCAACATTACAGCAATGGTAACAAGAAGGCAACTCACAAGACAAAGCAATCAGAGCCTAAAGGCAACTGTTTTTTCCTGAACTCATTCTACCCACAAAAGCTTGTAGGAACATAAGGTATTTTTACTTTGAGTTTCTCCTCATAGAATTGTTCCTTCTGCTTCAGCTGCAACTCCAGATGTTGTGCTGCGATCTGAGCCTCACGGTGCTTTTCCTCCAGCTCCTAAAAGCAGCAAAAATTCATATTCAGACACAAGGAAATGATAGGTGCTGTGAGTACGTGTTATACCGGTACCAAACATTCATTCTCTTTTTTAAGGCTTCACACTATAAAAATCCCAAGTCCAGGGCTGTCATAGTGGGGGGAAAAAAAAAAAAAAGCATTATGAGACCTGAACATTATCAGCTTTAAGTCTGCATATTACTGGTGACCCATCTACTGCAGAGCAGGAACACTGCTAAGGACAAAGATCACTACTTCCATAGTAAGAATCTCCATCTCCCAGTAAAATATACCCAAAGATAGGCCAAGGACATTTGGTGAAAACACATAGTTATAAACATTTTATAGCTGTAGTGGCATCACAGGAAGTTCAGCTCTATTTTTAACAAGGTCTCTCACTTGTTTTCTCGCAGCAGACCTCAATAACGGGGTACTGCTGTCTGTGCTTTTCATTCTGCATTCAGAGGGGGAATAGCATTTTACTTTGCTGTATTCCTTGGACAAATGTTGTCAGAAATACTATTTATAAATTGCTTCAAAAATGAAAAGTGCAGGATGCAATATATGTGGTAGAACATATTTCTAGCATCTTTATTTCTCACCAGATAGTTTCAGCCATGCACAGTACGGACTTAAATAATTTGTATTTCAGCAATTATCTATTTCTGCTGTCTGACTATATTATTTGGGGTATATCTATAATCACCTTTCAACAGGACACCTCTCAAGAGCTGAGCTTACAACTTTATGCTCATTTATTGTCATATTTGCCATTCCGACAATTTCCTTAGAACAGGAGCAGGTCCAGTTCTGTCATTCACTACCACTGGGCTGACTCTTGCATAGACAAGTTCAGGTGCTGAGGTGCATCTGGATCTCCTGTCTGCCCTCATTACCGTATAGCACAGGAAAATTTCCTGATATTTGTGTGTGCTTTTCATAGTGTTTTCATATGCTTTTTCCTGATCTTCCTCATCTTGAAGGCTGTTTTTGCTCCAGTAATTGCAACAGCCCTCCTTTTCCAGAAGTGAGAATCAAAGAGGAGGTTCACCAAAAGTAGGTCATTGACAGTGCCTAGTCCCTGACACTCCTGCATGGAATGGAGATCGCTGCTTTTTGCAATTGAAATATGTCTCCCAGCAACAAGAGGGACAACTCACCTCCCCCAGAAACCCACACGTTTCAGGTCCTGGCAGAGAATCAGACAACCAGATCAGCAGCAGCTTCAAAGCTCCCAGCAGCAGACTGCTCATATTGTAGCAGAAGCTTCACCAGTTCCTGCAGTGGCACTTAACAGCCAGTGTGGGCTTAAAAAGGTAATCTCTTACCATTCCTGCTCTCACTCAGTATTCTCTATGTAGCACTGACTTTCTTATTGGCATCACAGCAATGATCTGCACTTTCAGGCAGGGAGAAGTATCTTCTCTAACTTGTTTCTTACTTCTTCATCGGTTCCTTACAGACAGACGAGCAGGTACTTCTCAGGTACTGCTACATGAGTGTATATGAAAACCATGCCTTTATTCAACAATTTCCACCTTATTCTATGCAATTCTGTACCTTCAACTCCCTTCTTACCTTTCTATACCACAAGAAGTCAAAAATGTTTGAAGAGACAACTTGAGGGAAGGTACAGGGTAGGAGTGGAGAAACAAATACCAGTACCCTGTGCTCCCAGATCAGTTGCAAGGGACTAGGAAACACTCTATAGGATTATTTCTTCAATGCCTCTTTGACTTTTTTTATAAAATACTTTTGTGCCTCTCCAACATTCTGTCAGGACTCCATGGAAACTATCTATAAGAAGAGCTAAACATATCCCATGGTGTAAAACAATTAGTTGATATTTCTGCCTTCCCTTCCACTTTCTCCTCCACAGAGAACATAATCAAAACCAAGGAACAATCCCCAAATATACACAACAAGCTTATGAAACAATTCAAAGTTTTACACTATTTCTAAACAAAAAGTTGGCTCTGTGCCCAGCACAACCATAGTCTCCCACTTACCATGCACTCCTGCTATCAAAACAATTTGAAAGAAACAGCACTACTAAAGAACTGATTCTACCTTTTCTTGACAGTGCTCAGGCATTCTGATGCTAAAGTCTATACACCCAGAACAAGCCTGGGTCATCTGTTGACTCCAAATATGTTTATTTTTACATTTCCATTTGGCTTTTCTCAGGTGCGTCCTGGCTTGGAATTACTACCAGTAAAATGTAATCCTTTTTTTCCTTGTCATATTGGCAACACACAGAGAAAACTCATGAGGAAGGCAAAATAAATTTAATTATTCCACTATTAAATTATGCTCTCTGTCCCAGGGAAGCAAAGGTATTAGAAACACCCTCTGCTTGATTCACTAGAGACTGCCATACTAACTTGCCTTATTAGATTTAACCAGGAGAGAAACAAGAAATTGCCAACAGAGAAGTTATGTGGGTGCAAATGGTTTCCTAACAAATATCTTTGGAGATGAACAGTTTGGATGACTAATTTCTCTCTGCTTCAAAATGTAAGCATTTCTAATAGATCAGACCTCTAAATTCCTGTGCAATTTACTTTAAAAGATAGATGGTTTTGTTGTTGCAGTAACCCACCCTCAGAATGTTTTACCTCTGAAACAATCATTAGGTAAATAATTTAAATATTACTGTGTTGACTGAAAAGTTTTCCCACTGAGATGACTACAATTTTGAAGCACTATTAAGACTAAAGGTACAGGAGTGAGTTTCTAGCTAGAGGTCCAAATAATATTTGAATGCTTGAGCTTTCTCCAGTATGACTGATACAGGAAACAAATCCCTTTATTCAACAATTTCCACCTTATTCAATGCAATTCTATGTCTTCTGATCTTTCCCTACCCCTTTCTTACAAACTCTTACCCTCTAAGTTTCATTTTCATCTCTGCTCACCAGAATTTTTTCTGCCATCTGTTGAATCTGTTGAGATTTAGTTTGAATATCTTCTTTTAGGCGGTTTTCTCTTCGTTCCACAGTCTCTAATCTCTTCACTTGATTCTCCAGAGAATGGCGCCGTTCCTGCAGAGCAATTTATGAACTGCTGTTTAGGCCACCCAACTCTGTACTAGCACAAAGCAAAGAGTAGTTTCTAGAGAAAATAGGCTGAAGCCATCAATATATATGGCTGGCTTTCATATCTTGAATCCTCATCATGCCCAAAATTCCCCAGGCTAACCACATGTACTTATTGACTCCTCACTGAAAATAAAACCCCTCCATTTTCCTCAAAGAAATAAGGTTTTTAATTAAAAATGGATTTATGTCTAACAACACTTTCCCCTGAAGAACTACTACAGGAATAGATACTGTTCAGAGCCACCCAGATGAGGGTTCCTAAACTAAGACAACATCCCAATAACTAATTTACTCTAGGACAGACACTCTGCACTCACCTCTGCTTCAAGCAATTTTTTCTTCATGCTTTCGTTAGAATCTTCCCGGTTCTGCAGTTTCTCCAACTCTTTCTCAGCTCTCTCCTTTGCCTGACGGATATTCTGCAGGAGCTCAGTTGCCTCTGAGCTGGCTTTCACAGCCTGAAGGTTAAAAGAGAAGACAAAAAGGTATTATATGAAAAGCACACACAAAAATTTGGTGTGTGAAAGATTCAGAATTTCAAAATGAACCACTATAGAACTTTGGCCTAACAGTCTAAATTAACATGTGCAAGAGTAAAAATTCTAACTTCTGCTACATAATTTTGACTTCTATTTCACAAAAAAACTAAAATTTAGGATACACGCTTGTCTTGCTATACTGCAAGTTACTTGACTCCACATCCTCAAAGTCAAGTCTACCCCCAAATTCAGCCCAAGTTCTTTGAAAGAACTCACAAAATACTCTTTCTAAAGGACTAAGAGAATAACCGGTTGTCTTATGGATAATTCCTTGGCATTAATGTAGGTAGAAAAGGAGACAGGGGATTAAAACATGATTGTTTTGAAGTATTAGAAGTACTATTTCTATGTAGTTTTGCCCTCCTATTCATATTCATGATCATTAACCCTTGAAAAAGGCCCCTCTCAGCAGATGTCAAGTTTGAAAAGCTCAATCAGGGGATTATTATGACAACATCTTTTTTTTCTGCTGAAGGATTCCAATAAGAGAAGTTCCCTGACTGTTCTTACAGTGACACCTTAAATGCCAGACTGACCACAAGAGCAAACATTAGAATTCTGCACTTCTTTCAGTAAACATTGATAAGGTGTTGTAATTCTGTTGTGAATCCTTATCATTCAACATTTTTACTGTGAAGAACCCGTGAAGAACTGAACTGTTAAGTGATTAAAGCAGAGTATACTAGGAGACTAAACCAAGTCCACCATGTGTTTTACTAGTGAGCTAAAACCAGCTAAACCCTGTCTTCAGAAGCAAGGGACCAGTGCACTGCCCAGGGCATATCTAAACAGGCCTTTAAATGAGAATTTCTCTACACTACTCCAGTTCTGACTCAGCTTAATTTGTAAAAATAAACACTGTTGACATGTCTCAAGAGCCAAAAGCATATTGAGAGCACCAGTGACTTCAGATACCAGTTCCCACCCCCTTTTCCTTAACATCCCCCATGCTATGACTAATTCTATTTTTGAGGATAAAACAAAGTGCGTCCCTCCTCTTCATTAAGGTCTCACTGGGAAATCTTGTGAAAAACTCCCTTTCACCACCCAGTTGTTACCTTTGTCAGCTTTTCCTGCAGCTCCTGGATTTTGGCCTGCTGCTCTGTATTGATCTATAGTTAGATAAAAAGATGGAGG
The DNA here is from genome assembly GCA_013397055.1 of Pachycephala philippinensis. Classification (NCBI taxonomy): domain Eukaryota; kingdom Metazoa; phylum Chordata; class Aves; order Passeriformes; genus Pachycephala; species Pachycephala philippinensis. The sequence continues at coordinate 39,327 of VWZT01016579.1, read as the reverse complement.
GAAAGAGTCAAAACCAAAGAGGAGAGAATACTCTTTGCTTATGATACCATATTTCTTTTAATTCACTTCCCAAAAATCTTGGTTTCCCCCTATAATTCCAACACACCAAAACACTCCTTGGTAAATCCATTCCCATTTTGCTAACCTCTAATGCTGATTTCATATTTTGGTTACCAAGTAGATTGTTCAGAATCCTTTTTGCTTTTCATTTGCTGTTCTTTCTGAATAAATAAAACTATGATGTATCCCCAACTTGACTCCAAACGCGGATGACACATAACAGCCTGTCTTTGCCTGGCTTCTCAAAACAATCCATTAAGAACAGGTTATCCAGAGATAGCTTTATATCAAATCACAAAGGACAGTGAATCACACCAAGATGTCTTAAAAACTAAAATGAAAGGGGGTGGGGGCTGTGAGGCCATGCATGCCACTGACTAGCCAAAGAGATTCTTGGTTTCTGTGCATAACATGAAAGACCCAAGAAGCAATTCTAGGACACTGAAGTAACATACCTTTTCCAGTTTGGAATACAACTCTCCTGCTTCATTTTTACCTTGATCTTTAACCTGTAACTTAAATATAAAATACATGAAAATCTCAGGAAAAGCTCGGCTTCTATCCAGTCACCACCTCATGCAATTTAAACACCAGCAGTTACACAAAGTATAAATCGTTTCATTTTGAGTGTACAACTGAAAAACATGTAGTAGTTGTACAAACAACGCTAATCTTTGAAGGGCACACCCACAACTCATGCCTGCATGTGTCAAACAGCACTAGATATTCCAGCAAGCCTCAGCCCCCTCTTCCGTGAAGCCTAAACTACCTTTTGCAGTTTGTTGTGGCATTCGGCAGCTTTACGTTTGAATTCCTCAGCTGCCAGGCGGGACTCCCTCAACTCTGACTCGTAGAGATCACTGCGCCTGCGAGCTGAGATCAGATCCTCCTCCAGCTGATTCATCATCAGCCTCATTTCTTCTACTTGAGCTTGGTATTCCTGTAGTTGGGGTGGAAGGGAAGGAGAAGGGATTACAGTTTAGAGGCAACAGGGAAAATGCTCGGAGCAGCAGATTCCATAATACTGACTGCAGGCAAGAGATGCATTTAAGAGCAAGTAGAAGAAAGATAAAGTACAAAATAAACCAGTAAAAACTAACTAAAATAACATCTGTCATGTTCTGGTTTGAGTCTTGCCACTTTCAACTCAATACCTCAAAGTCAAAACATTGACTTTTTGAGAGTGTAGGAACACGTACATACATCTACATACAAATGATAAAAATTACTTACATTTCTAATTTCTGAAACAGAAATGTGCCTTTAAGTTGATGTCTCTACTAAATGCCCAGATGCTCCCTCAAGATCTACTTTCTCAGGCTGATAACATGACAGTTACCACAGACCTGCACAGCTTGGGTAAAAGGAAAGAAGGAGAAGCAGAGGGGTAGCACACTGTGGCTTCCAGCCATCAGCTATTTTCTCTTGACAGAGTTAAAAAGGATCACATTGCTCTGTATGGGAGACAACCTAAAATCAAATATTATCTTAGAAAAACTATCTAAAACTCACATTGCTCATAGAAGATATTTGCCTATACGGGCAGCAATAAAGATTCCCTGTGCAGGAAACTACAAGACAGGGCATTTGAATGGGGAAGGTGGGAGAAGAACAGAACATTTGAATTGACTATCTCAATGAGACTGGGAACTCAAACTGAGACTAGCTTGAGAGATTGCTTCACATATCTTCACTGGAAGAAAATAATTTAATTATGTTTAGCATTTACTAAGTCCTGTACGTATGCATTTCATAAAATTACTCTAAAGCAAAAAAAAAAAAAAATCCACCAAAAAACCCTCTCCAAAATCAAAGTATTTTTTACGAAGCTGAGAACTAGTAGAAAACATGCACATCAAGAGTTAGGAACAAAGATTACGAAGAACTGACAGTGGGGGAGTCTATCTTTCTTTCCATTTTAATATCTTACAATATGCTTGACTACCCCCATATTCAGAAGAGTAACTCTCTCGTGACAGATTCAGGTTTGTCATCGCTCCCTCCAGACAGGCAGCTGCCTTCAGTTTGATGAGTGACTGCATGAGCACTGACCCTGATGTCAGCCCCTCATTCTCCAGCATGGAGAGCTTATGCAGATATTGAAAGAAGCTGGGCCTTTAGCAGATTGCTTTACTGTCCCTTACAGGGAGCAAAGAATGGCTCTTTGCCTTGTAATCCCAAAATTGGTTCTCCAGTTTGTAAGCCAGACAGGGACCTACTCTTTCCAGTTCATCTCCTATGGAAGGATGATCTTATTTTCTTGCCGGAAAGAATTAGAGCTTTTTTGTAATAACTAAGCGTGTATTAACTCAAATATTCTTTTCATACAAATACATTCGTGAATAAAAAAGGCAGAACGGTTTGAACAAATAAATGTTCTGCTCGGAAATCATAATTTGTTTAGACTTCCTAAAGTACTGGGCTTTTAAGTCAGCAAACACTTGACCAAAGAATTATAGGTATGACAATAGTTGCCATTGTGACAATGAGTGTTCGGGAAGGGAGGAGAACAGGGAGGGAGAAAAGAAGAAAGAAGAGGGGATAATTAGTAGTATTTCAGGTTTTCTTGTTTCATCACATTTGCAAGACTATCTTTGAATAAGTCTCAAGATCAGGTAAGAGGAACAGGCCACACCACTTAAGGCAACACAGAACAAACCTGTGGGATATGCATTGGTCCGAGTTTTAAAATATCAAGAAGTATTTAAGCGCAGATTACTAGACAAGCAAAGTTCAGGGCATGTACCTGAAGCAAATCACACCAGGGAACTACATAGAAATGAGTGGGGCTTTCAAAAAATACAGATTCTGATTTGTTGCAAGTTTGTCTGTTAGTACAGTTCTTCATCAAGTAACGACCAGAGCACAGGTTTTGTTAAAACAAAAAAACAAAACAAAACAAAAACCAAACACACATCCCAAGCAAACAAAAAACCCCACAAACCCACCAGGCTCTTCTATTCAAGTACCTGAGGTTAAGTTGAACCTACATCCTTGCTCTGAAAATATCAAATGCCTAATTCTTGGGTTCTGAAGACTCTGATTTGCTGTTGATTTGACTCATTCTCCCTCAAGCCTCAGGTTCCAACAGCAAAACTCTAAGGGGCTCTTCCAACTCTCAGTTCCCTCTGACTTAAAAATCATGGTCCAAGTCTTTAATGGCCAAGATCTACCTGCTCTTATGAGTCAGCACAAATCTCTCAGCACTTCTGGTTGCAATGTTCTTGCACACGTGTTTTAGATAGCACAGAAGGCCACCACAGACACGAAAGTCTGCAGGATTAATTTGTTGAACTAAGCAGCCTCTTTATGTCATTGTGAATCTTCACAAGCCAAATTAAGAGATTCTGGGACAAAGCATTTGACTAAAAATTACTTGCATTATGTTTCCTCTGTTACATATGTCTATACAGCCTAAGAATCTACGGATATTTAAAATCATCAAAAGTTCTACATTTCAGTATTTAAAGCAACTTTGCTAGCAAAGCACCAAAAGAGAGAGCAGGGAGCTTTAGATCCCTTGTATTACATAAAATAACCACCCAGAAGAATGCCGGAGAAGTCTATGGAGGCCAGCTACATCCAGAGGGTTGGGTTTGCATTTCATTACTTTCTACATAAGAGCTACTCATGTCTGGAGAATTAGTACCAAGGTTTCTGGGCTTCCTTGTCTCAGAGACTTTGAAATGAGTCAGTTAATGTTTGTAAAGTGCTTTGAAGATGAAAACCAACAGATAATTACAAAGAATTGTTTGAATGCTTTAGCAAATTTCAATTTCTTTTTCTCAATGCAGTATGTTGCTGTTAATTCATAAAACTGAATGGGTTCTCTCTTGCAATGACCACATTTGTCACAAAGTTTTCATTTAATTTTGACTTTTTTTTCCCATATGAACAACTATGTGAATTAATGAACTTTGAACATTCTTTGGGTGGAAAAGAAAATTATTAATTTCTATTTCGCAAACAGATCAAATCAGGAAAAGAACAGTCAGGCAACACACAATCTATTTTGAAATAGTATTTAGCATTTTAAACGGTAAGATAAAGAAGGGGAAAAAAAAAAACACAACACAAAATTCAGGTTAGCTCAGTTCTCTCACAGGTGAAGATTCATTAACTTGTGAAATTTCCATACCTTAACCATTTAAAATGGATAGGTCATTTTTAGTGCAGCATGTTACTAAAGCATTGCAACTTTCTCCTAAGCTGATTTTATAGACAAAGGACTAGGAAAAGGAAAATGTGAAGTTTGGAGTTTGTGCTTACTTGCGAAATACACAAGCGGAATTTTGTTTCTTCCTATATCGTTCAGGAACCCCTGTGAAATCACACAGCTTGGGAGTTATCACAGCCTATCAACACCAAACATAATCCTGGCACCAGAGCTAGAATATGCCAAGAATGCCTATTTGTGGGCAGCCACTCTGCTCCCCAAAGAAGCAGGAATACCTGTTCTTTGATCTCTTGCAGTTTTCGGCTTTGCTCTCTGATATCATGAAGTAGCTGTAGTGCCTTATCATCTTCCTGAGACACCTCCATCCGTGCCTGCTCCAGGCTTCGCTTTAAGCTCTGCAGAAAGCAAAATGTTCAATACATAGGCTTTGGTTTCTCAAATGGTTGTATAATGAAGATCTTTAGTTACACAAATGCCTCCTTGGCTGCAGTGAGGCATCAAAAAAATGGAGGCACCAATGATGGAACCCTAATGAAATTCATGGCCAGTGCTGCTCCTATCTGAACAGAAGCAGCCCATTTTACAAACACTGTTCACTCAACTTAAATCTTAGTTCAAATCTCCACTTCCTCACATCAGGTTTAGAGACAAAAACCAAACACAGATCACAAAAGGCATCCATTATTGACAGCATTTATCTGTATTTTATCCAGCACTATTAATTCACAACCTAGATACAATCCTTCAACTTCATGTTACTTACATTTTTCTTGTTGCTGTTAAGTGAGTCAAATGCTTTAATCATTGTTAAACTTCTACAAGGAATAGAAGAGCTGAGTCTGTGTCTCACCAAATGCCTTACCTCCAAATTTGGAGTCACCAGTGGAGTGGTGCTCCTATTAACTGAGTGTTATTCATCAACAGAAAGACACAAACTGAATTTTATTTCTTTACCTAGTAGCATTCAGTATAGGAAAATCACTTGGCCCCATTTTAAGATGTGCTTCCCAACAAACCAAGACATCAGAAATGGTTTTCAATTCGTTGGAACGGAGTATTAGCTGCAATTTTATTCTTGGTACAAGAGAGGAAACATAATTGTATATCCAACTGAAAAGACATAAAATATCAACTAGAGTGAAAATATCCTCACAGGAATCTTGCCAGGACAATCAGGCAGACATTTCAGCTGTCATGAAAAATGATCTTTGAAGACATGGTTTTACAGCCTCATTTTTATATTCTACCTGAAAAATAGCACCTGTTCTCGATCCTCCCTGACACTGTGCTGGGGAACTGGATCAGTCTGAACTCAGGACACCATAGATGGAGGCAACACCACTGCTTCCTAATCCTATTTGTTCTTGAAGATTTCTGTCTAGGCACTGATTAGGCCCCATCCTCTCCTGGCTAAGAAACCTTCAAGAAGCACAACCCAGGCATGTTCTAGCACAGCCAGTAAGACAAACATCACAAAGAGTTTCAGCAAGACCAGGACAGTAGTCACTCCTGCATGATCTAAGCACATGACCATGAAACAACATTTGAATAAAACTACCAAGCAAGCTTTTGCAAACACTTCAGGGCTCCATGTTCAACAGATATCCTCTCACATAGTATTTTCTCTCCATCAAGTACCCCACTGAAAGCATGATGGAAGAGAAGGACAAAGACCACCAGATTTCAGGCCTTCAGAGCTGAAAGGACTGGTGTAAGGGCTCACACTGCATTCTGTGATATAGGTGGCCAGGTCCTGCTCCAGGAGGGATCGCTGGGTCTCAGAGGCTTTCAGTTCCACCTCCTTTTGGCTAAGTACAGCCTCCACCTCTGACACTCTCCGGTGCAACCGCGTCATTTCCTGCTCCATCTGCAATAAATATCAAGAGGTTATAAAGGGGGGCTTCAAAAGCTTTGTTAACTGTTACTTTCAGAGCTCGCTTTGTAAGAAATTTGTCTCCAAGAGACTTCTAGCTATGCTTCTCCAAATGTTGTTTAAATTCCGATACCATTGTCTCTGCTCCAGGAACGCACAGTTCTTCTTAAGGACAAAGTAGTAAGTCTAAGTCACCCCATTCATTCAAGCTGCTTGTTCATATTCAGTCATTCTTCGAACCCCAGTTAGCAAAGAAGACACAATCATTTTTCACCTGACTTGCAGAGATGGGTCACTTTAACCTTATCCCAAATCCATGCTGGACCAGAAGATGGTTTCCCCCCATCTCCTTGTCAGGAGCAAATGGTCAAATCCAGAACAGAGCAGGGAAAAAAGTAATGGAATTCTCATAAAAGTCTCAAACAAGCAGTAAGTGTTAAAAGACTCCACCAGGTTCCCTTTATTGGAGCACAGCAACTGTTACAAGACGTTCACCATGAGCAGTGACGTGACAACAGTTATATAAGCAGGAGCTGATGAGTGAGGAAGAGCCCCCAGAACAGTACTGCTGTAATATATGTCTGATGAAGAGGCAGGGCCTGCAGGAAGAAGCAGTCGTCTGTGGCACGCTGAGAAAAGCACTGTTTAAAATCCAGAGCCGCTTCTTGTTAAGTTAAAAGTATCTACACCAACAGCATGGCCTACATTCATCTCCCTTTGAACTGGACAGGAAGCCACCTCTCTGAAGGAAAAGCACTTTGCCCACCACGAGTCTGGATGATCAGCAGCATCTGACAGATCCCTGGACATACAGTGGTTGCAGATTCCTGGAGCAATGGGTGTGGCCAATCGCATAAATAAATACCTTGTGACACTTGTCCTGGGCGTCTTGGAGTTCTTTGCTCTTGAGAAGAAGCGTCTTTTCCATGGAGCTGACCTTGGCTGGGGAATCCACACTTGAAAAAACAGATCTAAAAGAGCAAAGCCAAACAGCATATGAATATGGGCAAAATGTACAGAAATCTGATTTACGCAGCCTCTGTAAAGTCATTGGGTACGTACTTATTCCAGGATAAAAGAAATGTGATTGTGCAGCAATCACAGCCTAACAGCCATCATTGCAGATCAAATGTACCATAAAAGCTAATGACAGTACATCATTATTAAATAATCCACGTGTACTTCTAGTTACAATATTAATATTTCCATCAGTGGCTATGTCACAGTGCAAAACAATAAATCACAGCAGCAGTTTTGCCTGATTTGTAGGGATTTATAGGTGCAACAAAAACAAAGCATAAAGTCAATGTAACCATTTGGAAAGATAACAAATTTTCAGAGAAATGCTCTTTATTTGGTTTGTTATTTATATTCGGTTATTTATTTATATTTGTTTATTATTTATTTTTAAACAGGTTTTTAAATTATCATCAAAGTATAAAAGCCATAAAAACTTCAACATGTCATAATCTGCACCACATGACGAAGAATTTAATATCCTTAGTTACATTCTGTGAATCAAAATTGAAACTTCCCTAACCCAATACATATGATCCCTACAAACCCAATCAATATCAATATGATTAGTCACACTGCAGAACTTCAGAGTTCCACTTAGAAGTAATTTTTTTTCCTGAGACACAACTGTACTGTTCAAAACAATTTCACTCCAGAAACCTGAGGAAAATATTTACTTCTTCTTAAGCTTTCTGTGTAATTGGGACTCAGCATTTAAGAAGTTTACCATTCCTGTTAGTTTAAATTTATTTTAGAAAAGGATAGGAAGCCACCTGATGTTTAGGAGCATATTTTTAGTGCTTTGCAGTCTTAAATATGCAACCTGCAACCAAAAAATTAAGTACACACATTAAAACACAATTTAAAAAAATCACATTCTCCCTCACATAAAATGATTCAGACTAGAGACTCAAGCAGCTAATGATGGAAGCAGTGTTAACTGATATATGAAAATGCAGCAGTACAATGAAGGTGCTAATAAAAGATCACACAGGCTGCCCACACATTGCTTTCTGCTTCTCCTGGCCACAGTTTGGTGTGCAGCCAGTTATCCCCATGGAGAGAAAGGAGCTTTGAGCAGCTCTCTACATACAGCCAGACACCCACACACAGCAGCACAGGCTCCTCTCAACACCAAGGAAAGTTTCATTCCATCACCACCATTTTCTGAGAAAAATCTACCTCCTTAATCCAACTGGATATGCAGCAGAGGCACAGAAAGACATACATGGATTTTTACAAAAATGCAGCAACATTTCTGTATCAAACAGATCTTCAGCACCACCACCTTTAGCAGTGATTAGGAAACACTGTTTTAATATCAGCAAACAAACACAGCAAAATCCATCAATGCTGCCTTGAAAGGTCATATATTAATGTATCTCTTCAGAAACCTGGTATGGAAAAACTTAGAAGAAAGAGTCCTGCATGGCAATGATACAGATATGAGTACAGTACCGTACTTAATGAGAAAAAAATGTTTAAAATTAATGCTTTTATACAGCATTCCTTTAGCCCTGGTCCAATCAATCCGATCCGTCAAATTACAATATTTAAAAATCAATTTATAAAGCGTGTCTATACTCCTACAGAGAAAAAGCAACCATCTGAGAAAGATGCATATTAAATCCCATAACAGCTGGGTGTACAAACAAGGCTAAAAATGAATAGTTGAGAAAAGCAGTCTAAAAATACAAACTAAAGCTCACAATAACTAAAAAAGACACTAAGGAATCTGCTTTCAAATGTTAATCAAATATATGTAAATAGCTGCAAATATGTACTGAGACAAGTCTGAAAATCTTCTTATAATAAAAATTTAGTTTTACAGGTCTGAACTGTATTGGCTAAAGCAATCTTTTTTATAATTATAGTTTCAACCTTAACCATCACTTTTTTACTTCCATTCTTTTCAGGTCTGAGGCATTACCTAAGAAAACTCTAGTCAGTTCTCACAGACCTGGTTTTATTTGTGTCTTCTATTCCACCTCCCCAGAGGAGTTAATTTTATTCATTATTTTTGCTTATTGGTTTTATTTGCTATTAAAAGAATCAGAGCCTAATATTACAGGCACCATTTTGCATTTCAAAAATTTCTCCTGGTAAGTCAGCTGAAAGCATCCCCAGGCACTGCAAGCCCAACAGGAACAGGAGGGATTCATGGAAGGCGATGAAGAGCTATGGAAAAGGCAGGTGGCTCAGCCAGGTGGGATGGGATGGGGGTGGGATGGGACAGGAGACTGACCAAGTTTGGATTTCATGAGGTGACTGCAGAGGGAGCTGCTCCTCAGGGTTGGTGTTGGCTTTGTAAGAGGAGAGAAGGCTACAGACAGAACTACAATCTTTCTTCCTCATCCCTGTCCAAAGTGAGGAAGAAATTCCTTAAAAATACACGTTCTGGTGACACGGTTTTCCTGCTATGGAAACTGTACATTTTATCCCCAAGGGAAGCTGATCACTTAGCACTGGACACACAGTTTTTAGGAGACAGGCTTTCCCAGTAATTCTTTCCTGTGTACAAATCGTATTAGAACAACTTCCTGAACATCCATACAACCTTCAAAGTATCCAGAAAGGGGCAGACAGAGGAAATCAAGAGAAATGGAATACTGGCTAATCTAATAAGCCTTGTCATGGTGATAGAAGCTCTCAACAGAGCATGACAAGGTGGAAAATACCCATATTTCTGGGGCACTTATATTCTTCCTCAGTCAGCATCATTGCACAAATTAAACACATACAAGCCAACATCAAAAGCCATGATGCAAAGCCATCATTCGGGCTGGGACCATCTCAGAGTATTTCATTTAATTAACTGCTACATCTGGATCAATTCTCTTAGCACAGCAGAGCAGTTTCTGCTCTTTCCTCTCAAGTGCGAAAAAAAATATTAACAAAAGGTAACCAGCTCCATCAACAAGAAAATTGCTATAAAAGACTAAAAAAAACCCCAAAGTCAAGTCTAGAGTACCAATATCTGATAGCACTGGCTGTGCCAATTTACTTTCCAAAGAAGCAGTGCCTGCATGACTAAAAGCCAAGTTAACTTAGAGCTGACTAGTGATTTCACAGGTAGATCAGCAGCAGCCTCAACCAGCAGAATGAGCAGAAATGGTGCTGGTTGTGTTAAAGCTCCTCCAGTCCTAACGTGGCTGAGATGAAGAAGAAAAAAGCATTGGCATAGAAAAGCTCCAAGCTGATTCTTGGTATCAAATTCGTACCTTGTGCATCACATCACACCTTGTAACTTCTTGTGTCCTTTTCTGCCACTGTCCTAAACCCCCAACTCACCTGTACTTCTTCCTTCTCACAATGATTGGCACTATCTGTCCTAATCCTGGCTCCCACACAACACGCTGATAATCTCATCCGCCATCCCTCATGCTCTATTCTTTTTAGCATTATACTCATTTGTACCTTCCGCCCCCTCGTAAATGCTTGCTCAGGCCTAAAAAAAACCAACCAAAAACAAACAGTGATACCATCAATCTGTGAATAGAGCTCACTGAAGCAAAGCATATTTATGGTATGCTCATCCTGTGCTTCCTCTTTCATCTGTCTTTGGTGAAACAGCTTACCAGAACCCGACAAACTGTTGGAAGAAATCAGTAGTCCTTTTTGGAGGAATGGCCCATTTTAACTCTCAGTATTTTATAACGACAGTCACGAATCCATATCAAATTTTTAAATTAAAAAAACCTCAACCCTAGAAACCGAAAAAAACCCAGAAATCAAAACCCCAGAAATCTTGAGGAACACCACTTCTTAGGACCTTACAGAGAGGACATAGGCAGGTGAAAATTTGCATAATAAACTATTTTCAATTAGGCATTTTTTTTTATTAAGTATTTTGATATATTTTATTTGATATTTATTTTTACCAGGCACTAAGTTTCTTAGGTATTTATTTTTATTAGGCAGTTTGGTATATTTGGTTAGCCCTGGATTTATAAAATATTTATCTTATGCCTTCAGGCTTCTGCTAATCACCTGCAAAGGACAAGAACAATTTTATTCCACCACTTGGTGCATATTTTTGGCAGCTACGGGTTTCTGTCACTTGTTCTAAGCACTGGAGATCAGCCATGGTTAGGGACAAGAAGTAAGGTGGTGTTGGCTTTTAACGGAATTAAACTCTTGGTTGCCTCTTATCTTGTCACAGTCACACACTTACAGCCAAACCAGCAGCCAGATTTGCAATCAGACAGGCTTTTCTCCCCCACATCCAGAATTCAGGGGTCATGGTGGGAAAAGGAGTTAGCTGGTCCTTCTCTGCAGCCTCAGCCCAGCTCTCCAAAGAGCAGATTTACTTAAAACACTTTGCTAGTACAGGAACCCATGACTTAAGCAATGCCCTTGATTTCTCCTGATTGCTTCCTATGACATTATTGTTGTGCCTTTTGCATTTCTGTTAACTCTCACACTTGTTAGAGGGTCACAAATTCTTCCCAAATCTCATGGTCGAGGGTAGCAGAGCATTGTAATTCAATGGACCCTTCTAAACTACACACCAACTATATAATTTCTGGCAACAGGTCTAAGCGACTTAGGCAAACCCTTCTAGCCCTAAGTCATTGGGAGAGTGGAAAAGAGAACTTCTCTTATCCTTCTTCTGTCCTTTTTTTTTAGCTGCCTTTTCTCTGAAGTGTTTGAAATTCCCAGCTCAGCCATAGCTTCTTACTGTCCAGTGGACAAGGGCAAGAGCATAACCCTCATCCTCATAGTTTGACAGCCCCCAGATTAAAAGTGCTGAAAGTTTCAAGGACCTTGTCACTGGCACTCCGCAGTTGCCTGGCCTTACTGTGAGCAGCACTAGAGGGTTCGTGCTGCAGAGAGGAAAACAGATCTGCATCACTTAGCAACCATAAGGTTAGACTTTCACGGGAAAGATTTTTTTTTAAATTCTGGACTGATAAACTTCATGACTTAGGACCTTCCAGAGAAGGCATCTGAAGATTGACAACAAATAAGCCCCCTGCACGCTTTACTGTTCTTCATCTAAGAATTTGATTTTCAAGGTAGTGCGGACAGAAACAGTATTATATTTCCCCAAGTAAAACACACACCAGACAATATTTTATAAGTAGGAAGTTATCTTTGTGACCCATTTGCAACGGTATTGAGAATAAACTAATCACTGCATTATTTAAATACAGGTATTTTAAAGCCTCCATAAGCAGTTTGGCATATTTAAATCACCTTCTTAGCACAAAATGCAAGTATTTACTGCTAAAAATACCAAAATGCATTTATCAAGATGTCATTCAAGAAACCATTAAGATCTACTCACATTAAAATTATTTGGGGGATAATTAAATATATGATGCCTTTCTGTTCCAGTTTAAGAAAGAACAGGCCACACCAAACAGAAATTTTACTTCAGTCAAAATTTCTGCAGAGGACATTAATCTCTATATTCAGTTGCTATACGTCTTCTCACCTATTCCCAAAATTCAAATATAACTTCCACACGCATTTTTGGTACCAGCTCCACAGAGAAAGCACCTCAGTCCATCTGCTACAGCTCTCAGCCTCCAGCACAGTTACACCACTATTCTGAGACTTTACCTCACGCTTCTCTTCAGTTCTAGTCCTGGGCCCAATTACATATATGTTTTTACCATACATGAATGGTCACTGTTGAGGCTTTTCTGATTGTTACCTGAATGGCCACATAGCCCTTGTACACAGATTGCAGTTCCCCAGGCAGAAAAGATAACAGCCTAAGTTATCTCACTCCTAAATTAAGACAGATTTTAACCCCAGGTATCTACAGATCTAACATTCCATCCTGCTGACAATAATTAGATCACTTCACCAAAAGAATGCGTTCTGGGGGTTTTATATCCTCTCCCTTCCTTCTTCTTTTGCCATAAAAGCAACTCTGCTTAGGAGGGATGGCCAAAGATTCCCTTTTTACTTCTGGTATAACCATCACATAACCTTGATTCATGGTGTGAGCAAGATCAAAGATGTCAACAGTATCACCAAATTCGGTGACAAGCTTACTGCAGAGCAACTATCACAACCAATATGACACAAAATGAAACTCAGTTAAGACAGATTGACAACGAAGTCTGTGAAGGGAGCAAACCGGCAGCAGGGAATGAGGGTTGACATGAAAACACAGTGCACTGAGTCACTAACCCAGCCAAAGCCACTGCGTTCCTGAGAGGCCTCCTGATCCTGAGCTAAAGACTTCCCAACTTAACACACTGCACTAATACTTTTTCAATAGCTCTGTCATCAGAAACCAACCACTCGCCATATCAAATGGTTTATATCACACTACTTATATTCTTCTTTGACTCCATCCTCTCGGAAATCATGTTTTCTTTCCGTTGAAAACCATTTCTCTGAGGTCTTTACACCCCTCCACGCACACGGCCACTGCATATTTCATCTGAATCGCCAGTCTCCTAACACACAACAAAGCAATGTCCAGTCCTCCTATTTAACTTGACCCAGCAGCACAGAGCCAGCTGCCATGCAGCTCCTTCCCTTACTGACCCATCACTGCACATTCCCAGGTTAGGGGAGCTCCTTTTCTATGGATCACTGATTCAGTCTTACACATTCCCAGCACTTGGTGCCCACTCTCTGACCCAGTAAAATAACACCATCCCCTTTTTCCATCTCTGAACTCCTCAGTATTCTCCTCCTTGCAGGGATCTGCAGTACCAGAAATGCAATCACCTACTGCTCCCTGCTTAACAGCAACAACTAATTCAAACTGTTTGAACTACAATTTTAATAATAACTGGTTTAGAATTAATCTTTCCATCCCATTTCCTCCCCCTCATCCCAGAAATAATCAGAGAACAGTAGGACATGCACAAGACACACCAGCAACAGATAAAGCCTGAATCTGGCAGCTTCCCTAGCAGAGTACAGGTCAGTTAAAACAGCTTTTCCACACACACACCTTCCTCTCTGTAACAAACCTTCCCATTTTTCCAGCTGTCATATCCACCTAAGCAATAATTCCTACTTACTCTGATCTGAGTATCCCCAAAGCCTTGATGAATGAAAACCCCACAAACGGCAAATCTTCCCCCGAGAATCCTGCTGGGTTCAACTGGCGCATAGAGGATAAAACCCGCGAATTCTTCTCTGGTTCATCAAAATTTGAGGTGTCATCATCAGACTGGAGAGTAGGAATGAAGGGGGGAGGAGCTGGTGGAAAAAAAGCAAGAAGAAAAGACAAAATTCAGCTACAGTTCACTCTGCAACAGTCCCACTCATTCAGTGCTTGCAATGGCACTGCAGCTCCTGCTTTTAATCTTGCTAACACAAGCAGACTGAGCTGCTGCTCTCAAAGCGTATTACAGCAACAAGAGATTAACCCCTAAGCTGCCAACATGGCTACCACTCTGCAGGCACAGCATCTCCAGCACTGATCACTTGGGCATTGGAGATTCCAGGGTTTGGGGTTTGGTTTTTTTTTTCAGGTCAAGATGTTGGGTTTAACAACACATAAATAATAAAATCAAAGCACCAGGCTAAGAAAATCATTATGGTCATATAGCCTGAAGTCTGTCAATTCTGATTCATCTTGAAAAGGAAAATGTCTCCAACCTGTCCAATTAGTGACACTACCTGAGAAAGAAATCTGATCTTGTGCTAGTCAGCTAAGGGATATGTCTTACCCTTTAACACTAACAAGAATCTTCCCAGCGTGGGTTTCTAATCAACAGCAAATTGGTCTTTCTCCTGGAAGGTTCTAATAAACTATAGCCATTAAAAGCTCACTGGTCTTTAGGAAAAGAAGATTGATTTTATTTCTCTAAAAGAGCTTGCTGAAGATCTGGAACTCTTGCCGGGACACCACTGCAGTCTGGCTCTGATACAATCAGCTCTGAAGAGAAGTGTAAATAGCAGGAATTACAATGTATTTCTTACTATAATTTCTAAATTGGTACCACTTAACTTGCTAAGCAGTTGTTTAATTTCAAATTATTTTCTCGTGCTTGCTTCAGTTTAATTAACCAAAGGAACAAAAGGACAAGTTCTTCTCGGTGATGTGCAGCACCCGAGCTACCGGCTGACTTGGCTACGTGTGGGAAAGGAATGAATGCAGAAGCCCTGCTGTGCAATTCCTACTTCATTAAATCACATTTCCTAACATTTATTTATTTATTTCATCACTCGGGTCTCCACTCACTGCAACTCTGAGATTTGCAAAGGCGACAGCTCCTCAGCTGGCAGCTAGAACAGCCCATTGTCACCAGCTGATGGAAGTGGAGTGTGCTAAAACCGTTACCATGGATCCAGTATGCATCTCCTGTAGATGAAGGGCTGACGAGGATTGAAGGACCGGGAATAAACATTCCAACCCCTGCAGTGCAGGCTCCCTGCTCCCGAGTCCCCGCATGCCGGGTTTAACCCTACCTACCTCCGGCATGACAGACACTGCTGCTGATGAGTGGCAGGGGCACAGCGAGTCACGGCTGGAGGCACTGGCTCCCTCTAGGCTGCCAAAGCCTTCCACTGCCTGCCTTTAACTCTCCGTTCCCCCGCTGGAACTACCCACCAGACCAGGATTAACAGCCAAAAAAATAAATAATCTGTCTGGATAAACTGCCAAATCACAACCACACGTGCAGGTTTTGGTAGCAGCTCCCTGAAGAGCCATCCTGATGCTGCTCTCAAGCAGGGAAGTGAGAAGAAATTCCGTGAAGCAGATGCTGCTCACGTACAATAGTTCCAAGTACATTAGAATGAGATAAATGGGAAAAATATACAAATTAAATAGGTTCTGTACTAAGCAGTTTCAGCCTACTGCAACTTACCAGCTCCAGAACATTTAAAATTTGTCAGTATCACGAATTTATTAATTTCTTCTATTTTATTGGTTATAATAAAAATATATAATATAATGCTGATATGTATGTACCATAAACATAATTTTGAAATATAGATTGTTGATTGGGATATGTATTTCTTTTTAAAAATCACTCAATGTCAGGATAATGTCCAGCTACTCTTGCATGTACTCTTAATGATTAAAAACAGGGAAGTAACAGAAAATAATTTGTAAGCACATAATCTTTAATGCAAATATAAGCCCAAAGTTGTACTTAATTCACAGCAGAGGAGGAGTAGTTCAGGATTAGTATTTATTAGTATTTATATTAGTTTCAGGACCTTTGCTGAAAAAACTCTGCACTTCCTCTTACAAGAAGGGGTTGCTGTGGGATTTTTAACACTGTTTTTGAAGGCAGATACTGTCTATGAGGTAAAGTAATAGAGAAAACAGCAAACTCTTCACTTCATCTGCAAAAGTCTAGAATGTTTTTAAAGAGGTAGCAAAAACCAACTTAGCTGCCTTTTTATAACCATACAAGCACCCTGTTTTGTACTCCCCAGAGCCTGACAGATAACTTCATCTCTGAAAGAGAGATCTAAAGCCTTACTTCCCACCAGAAATTAGCAAATAAGATCTTAAGAGTCATCTTCAAGCCCTTGCAATTAAAAAGAAAGTTGTTCCTCTTACCAACAATGAGAATTCCTACACAAACTACATGCATAAAAGAAAATATCATTTAACTATGCGTGCACATAAAAAGATGAAAAAGCACTCAGTGGGGGAACAGTGGATGCACAAAAATAATACTGAATGTGAGACAGAGCAAACCTTTGGGGCTGGTGGGAAACTAGTTTAAAGAGCACAATGTTTTACACTACAGCTTCCTCTGAAGTTTAATAAAATATGAGAACAAAGAAGAGAAATTGTGAGTACTAGATTAAAAAATAATGAAAAAATCCTTTGCCCTCTATTTTGCATTCACTAAAATCCATGACTAACAGTCTAAAATCTCTGCAACTCTGCAGTATAACTTTGTTACAATATTTGTATCAAGAAATAGTAGCAACTAAAGAGAAAACTTAGAACAGTCATTCAACAAAAACACCTCTAGATGTTAAGTAGTTCTGACCTTGTCAACAGTGGCTGAAAACGAGAAAAAGAATTTCTGAAGACATTTCAGCACACTAGAGAAAAAAAATCACTTAGGAGTAAGAGGGAATAACTTAAAAAAAAAAAAAAAGCTAGATCCACTTTATCTGATATTAATTATTTGGTAGCTTCTTCATAGACTTATATTCCTCAGACTAAGGAGTCCTTTGTCTGATGTCAAAAATACCCACAGAATAAACATAGTCTTGTAAAACCAAGCCAAAACAGACAAGCAATTTTTTTCTCAAGTGTGGGTCACATGATGGCATAATCTCCAGTTAAGTTATTATTTCTTGCTTAGAATTAGAAAGCTGACACACAACTATACTATTTTCACAACAAGATGAAGACTGGTGAATGCAAATACATTGATGTGCTTATCAGTTGCTTCTTTGAAGGGAAGGATCTTTTAGCAGAGGTCAAGATAAGCCTCTGAGAAATAAATGTGAACACCATGCCACCACATCTGACAAGGCAACAAATTTGCACTTTTCTCAGGCTCACCCAAAAGGGAGGCAAAAGTATTACTCAAAAACACAGTAAACTCAATGCTTCTACTCACACAAACTGGTCGTGTACAAAGACCTCCTTTTGTCTGCTATACATTACAACGTACATACATGTTCTGTTTACCATTTAAAGTATCTTGTAGAGAACCGCACGTTTTAAAAAAGCCAATTCCTTGCCTAGACACCTCCCCACTTGTGGAAGGATGTAACCCTCTTCCATCTGTTTCAAAGAATGACTATCAGAGGAAATGGGGGTGTTGTAGGTTGCTAAGTTTAAGGGGGAAAACAAACAAACAAACAAACAAAAAAAGACCAAAAAAAGGAAAAAGAAAAAATCCAAAACCGCCACATACACTCCACTACTTTAACCAGCTTATCATTAAGATTAGATAAAATGTATCTTATGGGAAAAAAAAGCCTTTTTTTAAAACTCTGCATTAGGGTGTGTATTTATGACTGGTACAAAGAACATTGCCTTAACCAGGTCTGTCCATCCTTTCAAAATATTTTCATGCAAATTCAGAAAAGAGAAATTGCATTTCCCCTGGGACAGTGAAAGACTCAACTGGAATAGGAAACTTAAAGGCAATACAGAATGTTTCTTAAGGATAAAAATGCATCTCTTCTTGATCTACAAGGTGATCTATAAATGCTTTCTGAGGAAAAGCATCCACACAGCCTTTTAAAATAGGTTAGGCATTACTCTTCCTCAGGCTCTAAGAGACCTATTTGATAAAGTGTTATGAAAGAAAAATAGAAAATCCCAGTGATGAAATTTAAGGTTATTTTCCCTAAAGACCATTTACAAAAAAGGCACTGTGCTAGTTCTAACCTATCCATACAATATTATCTTAACACCTTTACTGTTTTGTCAAGACAATGATCCAACACATACATTTCTATTAAAAAAGTGATTTTCAACCTGTAATTCAAGTGATCTCCACTTCAAGAAACAAGTCAACACATTTTTCTGAAGACAAGAATTTAAATGAAACACCATAGTGTATAACTGTTAACATACTGAATGACAACGTGGTGTTCATAAGGGTAAGTGTCTTGGACTTATGAATAACAAGATTTGGGTCCTGGCCTGTTTAATAGCAGAAAAGTTTAAAAATCAGTCTTTAATACTTTCTCAAGTTCTTCTGTTTGCACAAGATATTAATTCTTGTTTTTTCACACATATAATTTCTATGTGCAAGTCCAAATACGCCATTCCATTTTCAAGACCTCTTGGACTATAGTTACAAAGCAATTCTTAAAATGAAAGGCTCTTTATGCTATACACATATTCCTTAGGCAACAATGAAAGTCTTCTGACCATCTCCGAGCTAGACTTCAGCAAGCAGAGTTTTGGTTCCAAATTAAAAATCTGATGCAGTTTATGGATTTCGAATAACAAAAGACAACTAACAAAATCCCCAAATTATATAGAATGCAGCCTTATTGCTGATAACTCAAGTATGTCATTCTCTCATTCTCTACCTCTGGTTTTAGATACTTTTTAGCTACACAAATGGTTCTGTTACCAACTTTCCAGTGAAATACCCGATCATTCAGCTGAAACACGGATAGAAATATGTTTATTTCAGGTAAATAATCTCCAAAATATTTTCAGAAAATTCTTCAGTAAATGAACACAAACTTTTGAAAGTTTTGGTTTATTTTATTTTTGGGGAGGAAGTGTGGTGGTATCTGTTTGCGGGGGGGAGCAGGTTTAATAAGCTTTAGAAGTCATTAAATAGCAGAAATCAACAGAGAGTAGAATCTATATATGTGTTTCAGAAAAATACTCCAACAAAGGGGAAAATCACGTGTTGAGACAAATTCATATAAGCCTGACCTTAGGTTTAATGGTTTGATTCTGTTTCTGTAACTTAAGAGCTGCTTCCACAGACACACATTACTTGTACCCAGAGAAGTTGGGAGCTTTTTTCAGAGGCAACGATCTTTTGGAGAGGGGTTTACTAAAAAGTCAAGTGTTTCATAGGTTACCATAACAACAAAATGTAACACTGAAAAGCCCCTTAATGACACATTCTTAAGCAAAATCGGTGCATTAAGAATGGCTACCCTGGAGCTCTCAGCATGATAATTAAATACCTGCAAGGCAAAGGTACCAATTTTTTCCCTACCTTTCTCAGCCCGAAATAGAAATTACATCACTGCCCTTATAGACTATAGGAAAGTCTGAGTATACTGACACAGTTTAACAATTTTGGAATCAGAATCATCTCAGTTGGCAAAGGCTTTAGGATCACCAAGTCCGACACTCCATAACCTTAAAGTCTTTGACCAGATTAACTTGGGGGAGTGAGATTCTTTAACGTAAATCTAAATCCTATGACTTCTTCCAGCACTCATTTTCTCAGGCTGCCATTGCTCCAGTTAAACACCACTATCAGCAGAGGTCAAGATTAGAAAGAGACCTTTAGATTTTAGATAGCCCAGGTCAAACCTGACACAGGTTTTGAACAGAATGACAGCAACACTGCTCTGAAAAACCAGCACAGGGAGAACCACTGCCGAGAGCAAAGCAATAGGTGATACATTGAATCTGCTGCTTAAAGCATGGAGACTGCTGTGTTTTGTGCTAGTTACAGTGGGGGTTTATCAAGTATGAGGCATAACAACGAAGTGAGAGGTCAAAGCTGCATGAATCCTCACAGTAGGTAGGTGTGGACATCACAGGGAATGATGCAATCCACTGGCTGGCTGCAGACAGAAATGGGATTTTTAAAATCCCAAATGATTATTCCAACATTATAACCACACCAGGGCTGCCTACTGGCTTGTCCGTCAGCATCACCGCTGTCACATGAAATGGCAAAATGCTCCATTAACTCGTGCAGCTGTGTGAATACTAGACAGGCAATTGCCAAGGAAACACCAGAACATATGCTCACATGTCATTCTTCTTTCTATATTTGAGATAATATGATATAAATGCAACACAAAATTCAGGAACAGAAACTGGTGGTTTAGGCAGGGCTCTGGGGAGAGAAGGCAGAGAGCAGTGGGAAATGTATGCTAAAGTGATGAAAAGGGCTTGAGGCTCAACGGCTCTCAAAGAGCAGAAACAATGGAATTTAACAGAACAGCAGCTCCACAAGTTCAAAATTAATGAATCAACAGAAAAGTGAGCAAACAGTCCGTGGAGCTGACAGCTGAAGCACTGAGATGGTCATCAAAAGCAGAAGCATCGGCTTAGCAATGTATCATGGAAAATGGAGCACAATCATTCCCTTACAGCATACTTGATAAAAAACATAAGGCAGACAGGTTGCTTGCCCAGATAATCTTACAGTCCAAATAATTTTAAATGCTCTGCCGCACAATCAGATCCCCATACAGGGATCACTGACGAACTGCGAAATATTTGCTTTTGACATGGAGCTGGTGCCTCAGTATTTCCAAATACTAAATTCCATTGCTTACATAATATTATAAACATTTTCTGGATAGAGAATTATCTGGTTCGCTGGTTTTATTCTATTCCTGGTTGAATGAACAGTTTTTTGACCAAAAAAAGTAGTAATACATTATCCCCATTGACTTTGACAAAATACTCCAATGGCCCTATGGCCTCAGACATTTCATCACCTACTGGAACTACAAAAAACAAACCAACCTTAAGTGAAGTTGGTTCACAAGTAACAAAAGAGAAAGCTGAGGACACAACAACGACAAAAGATGAAGCCAAAATTAAGCAAATTGAGGTGGGAAAGGCCTGAATAAACATACTGATGCATTTTAATCTGAGGAGGACATGGAAAGGACCATTTTGATTTTGCAGTCCAGTGCCTGCAGTAATATGACAATTGCACCAGAAATTCATAGGGAGTTTTACTAAACTTCCTCTTACCTTACCGTTTTCACGCAAGATATTAACATAGCCTTTGCAAAAACCAAAATGTGCTGTATTGTTAGAAACGTGCTCCAGGAACCCGTCCCGTTTCATTATGAATAATTCAGATCAAACACACTTAAATACTCATTGTACAAATTTTCCCATTACCAAAAAACCCAGGAATTATTTACAAATACAATTTTATTCTACTTACAATTACGGATGTTGTTCCAGTCAATTTTAGAAAAAAATGGATGGTAGCAGAGACCCTCATAACCCAGCCTTTCCTTCTGCCCACAGAGCAGGCTCTGGATCAGGTCAAGAAAGTCACTGCTAACTTTCACATCCTCTGGGAACTTCAGAAATCTCTGCATTAGAAAGAAATGTATTTCTGCTCAGTAGGAAAACAGGCTCAGAACAGTAAGATTAAGTTTCATTATTCTGAGATATGTCAGGTACAAAGGATGAATATTTATAGCACACAAATAAAAGCATGGTGCATCTTATCCAAATAGGCTTTTATATGCATTTACTGCAGTAAAGATAAGAACACAGGAACAACCATTCCCACCCAGGGAAATGGTATCCCAGGTCACCACCTTATGCTGAACAATGGCCAATGGCACACATAAATGGAAGAGTAAAACAAGACACTTCCCCAGAAAATTCTCACAAACTTCCAAAGGTTTGCGGCTTAGGATTTTTTGAATCAGGGATGATGACACCTGTTACAAAAAATAACTTGATATCTATAATACAGAGTGATATAAATACAATACAATGATATATTCCAAATATTTTATGAACATGATGAAGTAAGAGCCATCCATAAACTTTAAAAAAAGTTTAGAAAAGCAGTCTTTAGTTACAATCTTT
Source organism: Pachycephala philippinensis (assembly GCA_013397055.1). Lineage (NCBI taxonomy): Eukaryota > Metazoa > Chordata > Aves > Passeriformes > Pachycephala > Pachycephala philippinensis. The sequence continues at coordinate 17,007 of VWZT01016579.1, read as the reverse complement.
TTACTTGAGTAGAGGGAAGGAGTTCTCTCTACCTGGAAGTTCATGATGTTATTGAAAGTTTTTGCTGAAGTGCCTTCAGTGAAGGGAGATCTTCCATAAATCATTTCATAGGCGATGACTCCGAGGGACCACCAGTCGCATTCAGGGCCATAGGAGGCTTTGCCATCCCCACCCAACCCTGTCAGCACCTCTGGTGCCATGTAGTCAGGTGTGCCCACAGGGAGCCTGGCATTTACCTAGGAGCAAAGATAAACCAAATGAAATTACAGCACTTTCTGGTCAATGTCATCTTAGTAATAAAACAAAGGTTTTGGGGTTTTTTTTCCCTTTTTTTTTTTTTTTTTTTAAATGAGACATAATTTTCAGCCCTCCAAGTGAAGTAAGTAATTTTAAGCAAAGCTGTTTAGTAAATAAGTGCCAGGTTAAGGAAACTGCTGATAAACAAACAAAGCAAGCCATTTGGTATAAAAAGAGTCAAGTTACCAGAGCTAATTGTTACTCTAAAGTACAAACTGCTAAAGTAGAAAAGCAGCATTCCAAAAAGCACAGAAATACTAAACTTATGTTTTAAACAGCAAACATACTCTGCTTCAACTAGTATTAACAGGGACTTTGTAGCTGAAATTTCAAAAATGGTCAAATTTAGACATAAATATTCTCTGCCCTCATTATATAGGTAAGGTCATCCTTACCTTTTCACCTAGCTCATGATCAGCAAAGTACTAATATTTGAATTTCTGGACTGCTTAGAAAAGGTAATTCAGGAGCCAATGCTGAAATCATTTTTGTACTGAGTGGCATAAAGAATGAAACAAAACAGGAGGCACACTAACACAGAAACCTGAAGATATAGTGTGAAGAAAAAACTTAAAAGGAAAATGCAATGCAGAGAAGCTCTGAAAATGTAAGAACAGGGAAAACAGGATATTAAGAATCACATTAAAGGAAATGTTACGGAAAAATAAAAATTGTAAAACAAGACAGAAATATGGTACAGAACTTCATGTTCTCACTTAGATACATTTAAATTTTAAAAATCTTCACTGGAAGTTGTATGCAGTTACCAAAACTTACAAGCAACTTATAAAAAACTCCACTGATTCAGATTTGATGCAGTACTTTCTGGTGAGTGAAGCCCAGAATATTTAAATGCGAATCATTTTGATCAAGAGATCCCCAGTCTTCAAAGTTATGTCACCTTAATTACAACAGGCACAATTTTCCTTTCAACTATAAATCCATGTCCTCTTTAAACACAGCATTGAACAGCTGTAAGAACCTCTAGAAGTATGATTTTGTATCACAGTGCAGCACTGTCACTGAGGGGTTTTGTGCTACTTAGTAGCAGCCTCAGTCCTCCTGGAGAGAGCGTCCCTGCAGGAACAGCCTTTCCAAGGGCACGGGCAAGCCTCCCTGGGCAACGGGTGATGCCAGCCAGGCAGCAGATTCTCTGCTACAAGTGATTCCAGCTCTTGTGAGATCAGCTCTGGTGGTATCACCCAAGGCGACTCGGGGAAAGAGAGACAGGAATCTCGTATGGCGGTTCCACGGAAGCAGCTTCTTTATTGCCAGGCCACCCTGACGGGTCAGGGCTCTGCAGCAGAGCTCCCGCGAAGGGAGGCCAGGGACGACACCTCCCTTCCACCAGGACGCCACCGCAGCCCTATTTATGGGGAAAGCAGGGGTGGGGTGGAAACCAACTAGCCAACAGGGTGCAGGGGATTTACATAAAGAAACAAGGCATGCTGGGTTTTGCTGGTTTTGTCACCGTAACCCAAAGGTGAGTGACTTATCTCTGAGTCCTCCAGGGGAGTGCAGAGAGTTCCTGCGTTGGAGGCTCACAGCTTTCCTCACAGCACTGTGAGAAAGCAGACTTACCTTTACCTTCACCTTCCTTGTGTATTAATATTTTAATAATATGTATCTACTGAGGGCTGCAAAAGGTACTTGAGCTCATGCTTGAAAAGCCATTCACAAATGGAAAAATACAATTGTGAATAAACTCCATAGTGGACAAGAAAGGCAAAAGAGAGAAGAGCGAGGTGTAATCAAAGAACAGATACCAAGTTAGTTTTCCCTTTTTGACAGGACTATCCGAACAAGCCACAGACAAATTTTTAATCCATATTATTACCGTTTTGTTTACTGTCATTTTGGCAGCTGACCCAAAATCCACCAGTTTAATGTGTCCTGTTCGGTCAATAAGAACATTCTCTGGTTTGATATCTCTGTAAGCCAGAAGAAAGCAATCAGAACTTTTCCAGACCATTCCCTACTGTCACATCCAGGTAACAGGATATCCCTATTCAGCTATACTCAACTATATGCATAAAGCCTTTCAAGTGGGAGTCTTATTTCCAACAGTTGTCCTATTTATATGCAAATATGGAAGTATTGAAGTTCTCCTTATTGCATGGAAGGTTAATAATTATGGATAGCAGACGAAAAGAGAAGGTGATTTTTGCACCTTGATTACACTGTAACTGACTTACAGTAAAGTATTTTGTGGTTTTCTTCCCAAATTCCATCACAATTTTTTCTGCACATCTTCCAAATCCAGGCAGTGACCTCCCACTAGAAAGCCACAGTCCGTGCTCTAAGTGCAGCCACAACAATCTCTTGGAACACAAAATACTTCCTAACACTTCCACATCCTCAGAATGGAATCATTTTTTAAAATACCAATATGATTTGAAAATGCACACAGTAACAGTCTCAAAGCCTTGAGAGAAAACTCTGATATTTAACTACTCCAACATCCTATATTGCCATGCTCACCAATCAGCACACAACAATTTTTTAACAATTACATTAATTTCCCATAGTATTTGGTGCCAAAAGCAGCAATCCATGGAAAAGATTTAAATTTTTTATAGTGCAACATTAAGGCTTCTTTTTACTGAGCCTCCAGAAATATATATGTAATAATCCTTTCTTGATATTAGTCTGATCTTTACATCAAAGTTAGTGCCCTGAGCTACAATTATAGTTGAGAGTCTGATTAATTTTCTAATTTTGTCCTCTGACAAAGCATGTGAAATACTGTCCTGAAAGAGGACAGAACAGAGAAGCACCCAAAGCAACCTTTACATACCGGTGGACATAACCCATCTCATGGATACTGTGAATGGCCAAAACCAACTCTGCAAGGTAAAACTGCACCATATTCTCATCCAGCTGGTCCTCATATCTGTTTATGAGTGACAGCAAGTCCCCGCCAGGCTGATACTCCATAACCTACATAAAATTTTAAAGGAACAGATATACAAGATAGTCCATTCAACTCCCCAATATTCCACTCCCCAAAATTGCCACTGGGCACATATCAAACAGTGGTATGTAGTGAAGGAAAATTTACAGAAAACAAGCACATTTCAACCATCACATTGTTCTTTAATAAACCAACAGCAATGTTGTTCAATAGAGGTGAAAATCAAAGACTAGGCATTACCAAGTAGAGATTTTTCTTGTCTTGAAATGCATATTGTAACTGTGGAATCCATGGACTGGTGTTCTGAGCTAATATGCTGCGTTCTTCCTCAAAAAATGACACCTACCAAAAAAGTGTTCAGTTACATCATGATGAGAGGGAGTGAGAATACATTAGAATCCCCCAGTTTTAGAAAAACTTGGCACACACCACAAAAAGTTACACAGAAATTATTAAGTGCTGTTTCCTGGGCAAGTGCCATGTGAGGGTAGTATCATACCTTGCTTTCTTGTCAATCTATGCCACAGAAAAGCTAATTTTAGTTGAGCGTCATTTCTGCTAGCCATAAACAATGCTGAGGGATACCAGGAGCAACCTTACTGCACCATGTATTGGGAACAACAGATGCAGATACTGTATAAATTCATGAGGTCTCTCATGGAGTATCTCTGTCCTACTTGTCATCTCATGTCAGCAAAGATTAACTTCTGTTTCTCACCAAACTATAACAACTTCCATTATCCCTATTTTAAGTTTCCAAGTGACACATTTCTCAAGCTAGCAAGAGGCTCTCCATAAAAATCCAGTCACCACAGTTTGCCTTCACACCCACTCTTAACATTCTACTTTGCTCTTTAAAATTAAAAAAACCCTTAATGAATAGACTGTCTGAAAATTCAAGCCATCATCATCAAGATCAATACTGACTCAGTGTTTTCGTCACCTGTTTTTCTTTTCTTATAATTAGATGGGAAGCTGTTTACAACAAGGGCCATGTTTTGGCACCTGAGGAGGGCACCTCACCCAATAGACCCACAGACTGTGACAATGGCTTTTAAACACAGCAAAACTACACACAAATTTATTGCTTCACTGAAATGTACGATGAACTTTCTCAAGATACATTTTTAACTCAATTCTAATAATAGTGACAGAAAGGAAGTGTTCAGCAAATTGCAATTTATGCTCCTACTCTCATAACAGAAAAATATACATACGTGCTCCTGCGCCAGCAAGGACTCCTTGCTCATCACCTTCATAGCATAGACATCACCAGTGACTTTCTCTCTCACTACTTTGACATCTGCAAAGTGACCACAGCCAACCACACTCTTTACTTCAAAATCCTTCACACTGGGTTGCAGTTCCTTTAGTTCAGCAATAGCCTCTGCATCTATAAAAATAAAATACTTATTTTTACATTAGGCAACTGGTATTTTATAAAAAAGAGACAACATCAAAAATGGGGAATAAAATTTTTTTAAAAACCCAGCAAAAGCCCAAAAACCCCCAAATTAATTCCAGATTCTCAAGAAATGTTAAATCTTTCCAGAATATGCTTCTTACAAATAACAGCACGCATCAGAACTAGAAAAAGACTGTATCAATGCAGAGTTAAGTCTGAAATATGGTACATACAAAAGGATCAGGAAATGCTAAGACAGTTCCCATAGCAACGATAATTCTGTCCTATTCATAACATCAGAGGCTGAGAACCTCTTCGGTTTCTCATTTCTTTCCAGCCATCCTTTACCAAAACAAAGTATATTCTCTAAACATTAGGGCTTTACCCAGCAAATTCTAGTCCAGGGGTAGGGTTTGCTCCTTTGCCTGAGGGAGGCATCAATCTGTTGTCTAACAACCAACCACAGGCATTTATAGCAGATACCAGCTCAAGTTTTCCACTGACTAGTTCCAACCAGCATGAACTGTGATAATCAACCACTCATGGGAGATTGTTCTAAAAATTCTTCAAACTAGCAGAAAATTACTATCTGCTAATAATACCTACAAACCATTGGGTGGAACTGTAACGGAGGGCATGACATGTTACTTGAAACCAAACGTCTTTCTGCTATATCTTAATGGAAAAATTGATGGAAATTTTCTTTTCTCTTCCCCAAAAGGAATCTGAGCACGTTATCAACAAAATATTTACTCCTCTAGAACCTGTATTTCTGAAGCGCAGAAATAATCTTTACCACTTACACATGGAAAACTCAGGTAACACATGTTTATTAAACACAAAAAGGCAAAAGAGCCAAGGATTACGAAGCTCCTCTCTCAAATCTTTTTTTCTCATAGTCGCTATCCTGCTCTCGACTTCTGACATCCTGCTGTGGTGCACACTTGAAGCTTTGCTGTAGCCAGTACTCACTTTCCAAGAAAGTACCTCCTCAAATATAAACACAGTACAGGCTAAGAAGGATGCACATTTGAGTCACAGCACTTCAAAAGCCATTTGCATTTGATCTTCTCAGACCTGAACAAAGCTTTACTAAGATTGCCAAGATCCCCTTTGCAGAGTTGTCTGCCAACAAAAAATCAGATGCTCAAAGTCCTGGGTTACAATCAAAGCAACTAAAGCATTACTCTAACATCCACATTCTTAAGAATTGTTTTATAAAGTGACACCTAAAAATTAGTCTAAACAAACTTACACTTCTTGACAAAGTTGCCAACATGTTTAATTTTCATTAAAGAAGGGTTTCTGCATTCTTCAAAAAGAACAAATAATGAATCAAGGATGCCTTCCCGGCAGAGAGGAGACATCTGCTGTTGAGTCACAAAGAGTGGCTTCCCCTGGAAAAAAAAGCAGCAACAGCAGATGGAGTCTCAGACAACAATGAAAAGCCTCAAATCAATAACAGATGTATAGAGCAGATTACGTATTATCCATTTGAAAATTACTACTTCAGAAATTAGGCAAATTATACAGAAGTGTGAGGTAAATATAATCAACTCACTGTGCCTATCTGTAATAGCTGATACAGGTATTATTCTTTTAGACAAAGCAATCCTTTAAAGACAGTTTCAAGAAAGCCATGATTCAAATTTTAACAATCTACATCCTCCTGATGACTCTGATCTGACTGGCTTTTTCCTTGACATTGTATCATGCAGGATTTTTCATGGTACAAATAATTTAAGCAATCAGCATCAATAGTAGCTCTAGAAGGAAAAGTTGTTGAACCTCAGAACAAATAGCAGCCCCTTAGGTAAATTCATCTCAGGACAAACCCACAGCTCCTTCACCCATGAAAAAACTGAGGATTACAGGGCACAAAAAGCAATATTCCATATTTATGTGGCAAGATCCATGAGGCTAAAACATTAACAGATACACAAAACATAAGACCAGTTACTATCCACCGAACTTTGTGCAAACCAGATACACTTTGAACTTCACCTAGTTACCCCTTTCTTTTACTGCTTCCCCCAAAGAATGACACAGGTATGGTTTCAGCATCCAAACAAGCAAAGCTGTATTTTGAGATACTGGGAATGGACAAGGACAAAACCGAGATCAGCTGCTCCCAGGCCAGATGCTCTTTACCTGAAAGAGCAGATTTAGCCGAGAAACTCGGCTGCTAATAGGCTCCATTGGTCCTGCCTCGACGGGATTTCGGGCTCCACATTTAAACTTCAACATCTTTACAGCTTATCTCATATAAACGATCACCTGAAAAAGGGAAGAGGAACGTTCAGGAAGCACTTGACTGGCTCACTTTAAGTAAAAAATATGGACGAGGGCGGATGTAATTTAAGCAACATCTACATTTCCTTGGGGACAAAATGTACAAGCTTAAACGCGCCTGGAGGGTCCCGGCAATTAAAGGGACAGCACAGAAGCACAGAAGCAATTACGTTGAAGTAGACCTCCGAGACCAACCTGTAAGCGAACCCTACTGTGTCAACTTCCCCGCGGCACTCAGCGCCCCGGCCAGTCCTTCCTTAAACACCTGCAGGGACGGTGACCCCACCACCACGCTGGGAGGGCGCGGAGCTCCCCAAATTCCGGAGCTTACAGCCGGCGGACACGAGCCCCCCTCAGAGCCGCCCCATCCCAAACCCCTTTCCCGCTGCCCCAAGCCCCCCTCAGGCCCCGTGGGCCCCTCAGAGCCGCCCCACTCCAGGTTCGGTTCGGTTCGGTTCGGTTCGGTTCGGTTCGGTTCGGTTCGGTTCGGTTCGGTTCCCGCAAGCACCTCAAATCCCNGCTGCCCCAAGCCCCCCTCAGGCCCCGTGGGCCCCTCAGAGCCGCCCCACTCCGGGTTCGGTTCGGTTCGGTTCGGTTCGGTTCGGTTCGGTTCGGTTCGGTTCGGTTCGGTTCGGTTCGGTTCGGTTCGGTTCGGTTCCCGCAAGCACCTCAAATCCCCGCGCGCGCCCCACTCTTACCGCCGCCTGCGTTTGAACGGCGCGGTGGGCGTGGGGTCCTGACGTCACTACCGATACAGCGGCGCGGGCCAATCGAAGGTCTGCGGGGCCGGAAGCCCTGCCCGGGAGTGGCGGCGGCCCCGTGAGGGCGGGAGGGGTCCAGGGTTCTGAGGGGACGCTGAGGGGACGCCGGGGCCGTGAGGCTTCCGCAGATCCGCATCCGGAGGGAGCAGAGGAGGGCCTTCGGATACTGCTGCACACCAGAGCAGCTGGTGCTGCTCTGCCCTCACGGGTTTCCTCCCGCTTGTCGTGTATTTCACCGCTTTTTTTGTTGTTTTTTCTTGGTTTTTTGTTTGTTTTCCTTTTTTGTGTTTGTTTGTTTCATTTTTTTGTGCCAAATCTTAAAAGGCACAAATGACTCATTCTCAGTAGTTCTGAGTGAAGCTGGCTCAACCGTACTCTAGACGTCATAGCTGGCAGCAGCTCCTGCCAGCTAGGGCAGCCAGAGGGGAAATAGAAAGGTTTTCAGAAGCTTTACATTTCCTTCTGTAAAATGCTTGCCTGACCTTTGTGACCCTTTTTGTATGGCCGTTTTATTCAGATAGAGGTGATTAGCTTTCAAGTGAAGCACTGGTGAAACGCTTCCAGCTGGGCACCCCCTCTGTCCTTGATGCATCCATCAGAACGTTCAGTGGAATGCAGGATGACCTTGTGTAAAGATGGATCCGATGAATCCGTGCGGAGATGTCCATGGAGAACATCAGCATGGAGCACTGATGTGACCTGCAGGCATCACAGGGGTGCAAAACACAGCCCCTTATTACACAGTGTCTGGGCAAAATTTAATCTGGTAACAGAAACCTTGGTGGTGTGGTCCTTAAAAATAATCATGTTGCTGGGTGTGAAAAATACATATTATAATATTGGCTTTCCACAAATATTAAAATAGATGCTATATGTATAATGTTAAAGTAGCTTTGTTATAAAGATACAGCTTTTGTAACAATAACTAATGCCTTTATTTCTGTTATTAACTAGACTTAGACATAGTGGTAAAATAGCTGATATAGTTATGCTTGTGGTAATTGAACTGTCTGCTTGGTTGGATAACATCCAATGAATGTATGATGAAGATCCCTGCTACGGACATGCCAGCTATCAGCAAGTACTGTCTGCAGAAACCATGGACCAGAGCCCAGGCTGGAGGTGATAATAAAAACTGACTAAAACCACAGCCAAGAAATGTGCATGCTCTGAAAAGGCGGATCTGAGGAGGAGCCATGCTAAACAGTTCCTGGAACATGTAAACTAGTTTAGGGAAAACTTTAAATATGTATAACTGTTTATGAATGTGCATCAGACTGATGCAATAGTAAAGGTATGTAAAGGGTGTCCCTGAAATAGCAGGTGTGCTCTTGGCTGAGAGCTAAGGGTACCCCGTGCTGTGTTTTTGCATTATTGTTTTTGTCCCCTATTGTCCTTTATTAAACTTTTAAATTTTAATAGGAGAGTGAACCTCGTTTTTCACATGAGTGACAAAAAATAAGCTATTTTTCTCTCCAGAATTCATTTTAATGATGTTAATACTGGCTTGGCATCTAGCTGATCAAGTAATGCAGTGATGGATTTATTACATTCGACTTAATACAAATAATTTTAGAGATTTGTGCTTCCTTCCACCTCCCTGAGTCCACCCCTGGAACACTGACATATTTGTAGTGTATTTCTTGTCTCAGACTTACATAGCTGCATTCATTTCAAGTTACAAAGCCGGAAAGTGTTTTTAAAATCTAATTTATTGTCTACTACCTGCACTGCCAATTTGGGTTCTGGACTCCACTTGGGACGCTATCATTGCCTGTGTCTCATCCACATCTACATTGCCCAGGAGAGATCAGCTCTTGAACAGAAATGCAGTAAAGAGCTTCCTGTGCATGAGCTGGCCAATTATCATGGTAGTATGGTAGCATTTTAGTAAAATACCACATCCTGCCCTGATATTGGAGCCCTACCATGTCTAAAGGTGTTCTACCCTAGATTTTGAACATCATCAGTCTCAGTGTCTGCCATCCAACTAAGAGGAGAACATCAGGCTCCTCTGCCTTTCCCTTTCTTCAGCCTATCTCCTCAGCAAATGTCATTAACCCCCTCTGTTTTAACTGCCAGAATTACTGTTAAATATCAACACTGTTTCTAATTCCATTGGAATATCACCATATCTGTACATCAGTTTGGATTTAGAAAATGGGGGAAGCAAAAGAGCTGGGTTCTCCTTCTGACAGGTCAGTTCTATATTGTGTTCAAATCACAAGGTGTGGCTGATTCTCCTTCCATCTTCTCTGCAGGATGGTGTGGAACAACTGATCCACACATTGGGAGAGGAAATGGGTCATTAATGGTCTCATCTCATGTACATTAATGCTCCCCTTTCCTTTCCTTTCAGAACGTGAACACTGGCTCTGGGTCTCCCATACAATATCCCAAATTTAACCAGCCAGATGAGCTGCTTGGCCTGATCACGAGCCTCTCTCAGATGTCCAACAGGTTCAACAATAGCATCAGTTTACTGATTTACAGGTTTATAATTTAATTTTTCCGAATAAAGATTTTTTTTTTTTGAGTGTTTGCAAGCAAAGAAGCTGGCTTTTAAAAGCCTTTGGGACAGAAACAGTTTTCCTCATAATTTAGGTGAAGGCTCAAGTTAGATTAGTTCCCTTTAAGAAGGCCCTTAAATACATATTTTGCTAGAAGCAGCCATGTGATACAAGATCACTTACGGGATGTGGCAGGACATGCCTACCCCCTCCCTCTGCCACAGATTAAGTGGCGCATATGCAAGAGATAACATGGATGGGTCACAGCCCAGCTGTGAAGTATCTCTGGCGCCGAAGGGCTCAAGCCCCAGCTAAGAATCAACATCTTAGTCTAAGATGCAAATGTGGGGAGAGATAGAAGAGATATTCTTGACCGAAAGACACAGTTTTTATGTCTATAAAAGCTTACACAACTTTCACAGAGGCAGAAGCCTCTTACACCATGGAAGGTGTTCGGACTTCTCCCCGAAGTCTGGACGCAGACTTCGTGGTTACTTCTCTGGAGATTGAGAGAAAGGATCTTCATGTGTACCCCACCAGCAATTGGATGGTAAGATACATTGAATCCTAAGCTTATACTATTTCTTCGCTAGCTGTAACTGAAAAGGTACCATGTTTCGTGCACTGTATATTAACTACTAGTAATCTCTTCCCTTTTGTTCTATTCCTGTGTAGTATTTAGTTTACTTTAAGTCTTATGTTTGTTTGTTTCCCTGTCTATTAATAAATATTTTATTCTATAATAGACAGAATCAGTCATCATTAAAAGAACATACGAATGAGAGTGAGTTTTGGGGTGCTGGCCGCCTCAATAAAGTTACTGTCTGCTGCCAGAGGCCTGGGCAGGAGACAGGGTTAATCTAAACCCCCACATCCATTCGTGACACTGGTTTTTGTTCTTCTTTGTTGCTCTGTAACAGACTCATGTAAGTAGGAATGTCTACCAGCAAAATGAAATAGTAGCATAAAAATGGAGCTGCACCAGACTGTTATCAAATGGTAAGAAAAAAACTGAAGTGGCAGATGAGGGGAGACGAAGAGAGAGAGAAAAATTGTGCAATTTCAGTGATAACACCTCAGTACCCATTTCTGATGTCTCAGGCAAAAAAAGAAATACATACCTTTTTAGAAGAACACATATTTTGTTTTTCTTTACATTGGTGAATTCTTCAGCTTGAAAGTGATGATTTGTTCCTACCTTTCATATTTTTATCAAAAGAAATCATAGTGCACCAGTCCTTTGTAACAGCCTGTATCATTCCTTGAACTTGACAGCTGCTCCTAGTTATAACCTCACTTAAGTAGAATGAGCAGCAGCAGACCTACAACCATACAAAGCAAGGCTTATTCCTACTATTAAATTAATAGGTTGTTCAAAAGTGTAACAGAATAAATAGCTCGGGGATTTTCCCTAAGAAAGTCCCAATATGGAGCTCAACATGTTTTGACATCTCACCATGCATTGAATTGGTTACCATCTGTTTGACATTATTTTATTATAAGACTAGGGGTTTCCCTTTATTTCCTTGGTGCAAATTCTCCTCCCTCATGCTGTTGCATTCTGCTCCAAGGTGACTGTGTTCCCATTGCTTGTCACTGTAACACCCTTCAGGCTTGCCTGAGGTCTAAGATACCACGTAAATGTACAAGTAAACGACCAGGCAGGCAGGTACACCAGCTTTTTACCAAGAACCTGGTGCTCAGATCCTCATCCTAACTAACCTTACCATATTTTAATGGGCAGAGGCAGCTGCCAAGTCCCCCCCAACACCATCTGGCTGTGAACTTCGGTATTTACAGCAGCATTACTCGGAAATATCTCACTCTGTGGAGCAGTGAGACACTCGTGGCTGCTCCCAAGGTGCTAATTGTGAAAAACGAGGTTCACTCTCCTATTAAAATTTAAAAGTTTAATAAAGGACAATAGGGGACAAAAACAATAACACAAAAACACAGCACTGGGTACCCTTAGCTCTCAGCCAAGAGCACACCTGCTATTTCAGGGACACCCTTTACATACCTTTACTATTGCATCAGTCTGATGCACATTCATAAACAGTTATACATATTTAAAGTTTTCCCTAAACTAGTTTACATGTTCCAGGAACTGTTTAGCATGGCTCCTCCTCAGATCCGCCTTTTCAGAGCATGCACATTTCTTGGCTGTGGTTTTAGTCAGTTTTTATTATCACCTCCAGCTTGGGCTCTGGTCCATGGTTTCTGCAGACAGTACTTGCTGATAGCTGGCATGTCCGTAGCAGGGATCTTCATCATACATTCATTGGATGTTATCCAACCAACCAGGCAGTTCAATTACCACAAGCATAACTATATCAGCTATTTTACCACTATGTCTAAGTCTAGTTAATAACAGAAATAAAGGCATTAGTTATTGTTACAAAAGCTGTATCTTTATAACAAAGCTACTTGAACATTATACATATAGCATCTATTTTAATATTTGCGGAAAGCCAATATTAAATTATGTATTTTTCACACTAATGAATTTATATATGGTTAGAAAGCAATAAACAGGGCTTGTGTTATCACAATGCTAAGTATGAGCAAAAGCCTATTTTTTTCTCCTACCTTGTGAATCTCTCCAGCTCTGTTCTTTCCAAATTTTAATGCTGCTCATGCAGATAGGTCTGCAGGCAAGGCTACCAGGGGATGTTAACCCCAGAAATAAATCATGCTCTTCAGCAAGGCCTTTACCATAGCTAATCTATATGCTAATCTATAATCCTATATGAAAACAAAAAGTGAACTTTATCAGCTCTATCCCTTCCTCTAACTCACCAATATTTAAAAGATCTTGTAATAAACCAAGTTCTTTCTCCAGCCTGTCCTAGGTTATAATGTAAGATGTAACCAATAGTATATATTCTGTTACCATCTTCACAAGCTGTTAAAGCAGGTGGGGCAATGTTTGTTATCTCCTACCATGACTGATCCCTGATAACTCCCTCCAGGGGCTATCTCTGTTAATGGGCTATCAAGGACCCACTGCATGACTCATAGGATTACATCAGCCCATTGTGAGATGCTCTGCCCAGGGGGGAGGAGCCAAGCATTCCCACTTGGATATAATCTGGGGTTTGGAACAGTACACGCAGCCCTATCTACTGGATTTCTAGAGGACAAGAGCTACCACTGGATCTTCAGGTGAAGACCAGACCCTTCTGTAGGATCACTGCTTTAACAGGACCACTTCATCTGGACTGCTACCACCACCCTGACTAACAGGGTGTCTTGACTCCATCAGTGTTCTTGTACAGCATTTATTTTGATTTTCCTATTAAATTATAATTCTGACTTGCAACCTCCCACTGGTTTGTTTTCAAACTAGTACACAGTCCTAACCCTGATCACACTTGGGTTACCGCTTTCTGTTTCAAAATAAAGGGTTTAACTTGGCTGACTCCAATACTGTCATAAATCCTTGTAGCTCTTACCTTTGCTTAATGGGACCTAAATAATCCTTAGATCCCTGACACATTTTGTTTCACTTTCTTTCCCCAAACAGTCACAAAGTATCCAACCTGACATAATAGTCATACACACTACAGGGGACAGGAATATTTGCACAATACATATTTGGGAAGAAGAGTTATGGAAGAGGGAAGTAAATTCCTTATCAAAGATATTAAGGCAAAGAGATTTTCACCAGGAAAACGATTACATTGTCTTTCCTTCTGCAGGATTTTTAATTTCCTCCTGAGAATTTTTGGAAAAAGACCACTATGGCTGTCACCCTCCTGGGATAAGCAAAAAGGAAATGAAACTTTAAAAGACCTGAAAGGCTGTTTGGTGTTTCTTCCATAGACTTTCACTAGAAGGTAGGCACAGAGATAATATTCTTCAAGGTTATTTTGACTGAAGAAATATTAAAGGCCTTTTTTGTTTGTATAAGCAATATGCTAATAATTGGATTATAGAAGTACTAATGTTCACTGGGGTTTTTTATGTATTTCTTCTATTTTCTTTATGTTTACAGAAGTAAAATTCATTAAATAGTTTTTAAAACACATGGCCTTCCTATTAGATACATAGTTGTCATCTATCTTTTGATTTATTCATAAAAATGCAAACAGACATATGTAATGCTGCTCCAGACCAAATACCAGTTCTGAGGATTCCTCATTCCAGCACACACTGCTCAGTTCTGACCACACTCTCCTAACAAACAGCGATATGTTGAATTTCCCTGTAAGCCAAAACATAATCATAAATTTCTGGTGTGACCAAAAGGAAATAGTAACAGAATTGGGTCACTAAGAATCCTTCTTTCTTAGCAAACTGAGCATTTAACCATATGAAAGTGAAGCGCTTTTTTTAATCCTAATTGTCTTCTTAACTTTTTTATATTTTGCCTAGAACAAATCCCTCATTACTTTCTAGAGAAATAATTTATTAACTTGTAGATGCAGTGAAAGGCAAATGATGTTTTATATATCTCAGCTTCAGGCTTCCTTTGTGCTATCACAGGAACACCCCTGATTCCACAAAAATTATTTTATAGAAAGCAATTTATTAAAGCTCATGATCTGTCAAGACCAAGACACATGAATATTGATGTGTTCACATTAACATCTGCTGGAGCAGCTGGTAACTAAATTTGTCATGACTTAATGATAATTACATGTTGCAGAGCAACAGATGACAAGAGCTTAATTAAAGCAAAACTGATAAAGTATCTGAGCTATTATAAAAAAATGTTTTCTTTTAAATGTCCTAATGAACCACTTGCATGTTTTCATTGATGGGGAAGGGACGGCATCTCTGGTTTGCAAGATAAAACCTAGAACAGGACAGGTGCTGCTTATTAGATGGAAACTGCATCTAACATAACACTCAATTACTTTGGAATTTAGATAGAATAATCATGTAAAAAATGGCCATATCCAATTATATTTCACTTAGATTCCAAAAGAAAAAAAGAACAGAGACACCTTTATGGTGAAGATACAGAATTCTTTTGAGAGCACAATTAAAACTTATTATTAAAATTTAATCATATGTTGCTCCTAGGGTGAATAAATTCTAGATGTTCACAGCAGGACTCTTTTCTTTGCCTTAAATCAACAAATCCACAGAAAATACACCCTTTCCTTAGTTACAGCAATAATTTACTTGTTTGTGGGATTGGGCGTCAGTGCCCAGATACTCTGTTAGAAAAACAAATCCCACCAGACAGAAGTATCAAAATTAAGTATGAAAATAGATTAAACAAAATATGTCTGTTAAAATGAGGTCAGCTTTTGAAAGAAAAACAAACCCACTCTTTACTAACTCTAATGATTTACGATACAGAGGTAGACTTGGATTCTTTGTGTAATTGAACTTGAAAGAAAGTCTGTCTTTTTCCTTTGCAGATTTATTCCAAAAATGCCAGTATCCAATAATCTGTGCTCTGCAGCTCTATAGCATGGTGGGCAGTGTGAAGAGGTTAAAAAAGAACAATAGTAGCACTTTGTGCAGAGTATAAATAAAAGCACCAGATGAGGCAATGACAGTTTTAATGTTGAAGGACTCTTCCAGGTAAGACTAAAAGAAATTTGGATTTGATTGCCTGCCTATTTTTTAATCTGGAATCACGATTTTGGTACTTTACGGATTTTAGATGTTCTTGCTCTGAGTGGGTGTATTCATTCCTGTCCCGAAGAACTCAGCAATGACAACCTACATGTTACTTTATTTAATTCTTCTAGAATTAGTTCTATAATGTTTGCTTGGAGGCCAAGAAATATTTAACAGCACTACTGTGGGATTCTCATTTTTAGACAGCTTTTCCATGTTAAGAATTGTGATGAATAAGTGATTAAGAAATAACACTGACAAACACTGAAGTAATTTAAGGTTCATAAAGGAAGTGAATGACAATTTCTGGCTGCTTTGGAGGTTACAGCATGGTCAAATTACTTTTTTTAGACTGCTCTTCACCATTTCTCATGGTGATTGGCCTGGCTCACATTGTTTTCTCACACTTTTAAATTTTCTTTACTACCTGGAAAGAAAAGGCTCTAAACCCGGTATATTCTTCCTCAAAAAAAAGTTCGTGTCTTGGTTTGAAAGACAGTGTCTGCTAAGGAAGGCAGGAGCCTCACTTGGAATGGAAAATGCAACTCCCTTCCCTCTGAATTACTATACATTTGAAATTAAGGGGCTTTCAGGAGAACATATGAGGAATAGGAATAACAGTTCTTTACTTATATATATATATAAAGCAAGGCAAACAAACAACAGTAGCTGTGGCAGTAACAACAACAGAACCAGGAACCCAGTGACGCCTTCTCAGCTATCAGGCACTTTCCCCTTTGGTGCAGTTCCGGTCACGGCCGGCAGGGGCGCTGGCGGCTCCCGGTGAGCAGGGCAGGTGCGATGGTTCCCCCGCGGCTGCAGGGGGCGCTCCGGAGCGAGCTCGGGGAGCACGCGGTAATGGCAGATGAGAAGCTTTCTTCACAGACCCCCTGGGCAGCTGATCCCGGTGCCCAGCCGGATCCTCGGGAACAGCAGGCTGGACACAGAATCTCGGGTAGTAGAGGACATGTATCAAACTCCACGGCTGCAGCGGGAACCAGGGACGTTTCGGCAGGCAGGGCAGGCATNGAGCAAGCTCCACTCACTGTTGAAGGAAGGCAGTAGAAGGCAGAAGCCTGCAGTGATGGCGAATTCTCCCCACAGCAATCGCAGCCTTCTTCCCCTCTGAATGCCGAGAGAACAAGAGACCTAGGGGTTGTACCCAGCCCCTTTTTCCCAGTTCAAATCTCCCGCGGCATCCCTGCCTTACATGAAAAAAACCCAGGTTTAAAAAAAAAAAAAAGAGTA
>VWZT01016576.1:45730-65946 GCA_013397055.1 Pachycephala philippinensis | reverse complement strand
TCCTGAAGGCCGGTTTTGCCATACAGCGAAGTAAGGTCAAGGGACCTGCCCAGAAAATTCAGTCTTTTGGAGTAAAATGGCAAGATGGATGTCATCAGATTTCAATGGACACGGTCAATGGAACAGCCACTATGTTCCCACCAACCAGAAAGAAGGAAACACAGGTTTTCCTAGGCACTGTGCATTTTTGAAGGATGCATATTCCAGGTTACAGTCAGATTGTAAAACCTCTCTATAATGTGATCCCAAAGAAGAAGGATTTCAAGCAGGGTCCTGAACAACAACAGGATTTTTAACAAACTAAACAGGAGATTGCTCATGCAGTAGCCAGTCAGGACAATACAAAATGTGAAAAATGTTTCACAGTGCAGCCAGGAAGAACGGTCCTTCCTGGAGTCTCTGGCATTAAGGACACATGGAGACTCGAGGATGACCGCTGGTGTTCTGGAGTTGGGAATACAAACATTCCAACCTAAAAAGGATCAGAGACCAGCTACACCCCCACTGAAACAGAGATACTGGCAACCTATGAAGGGGTTGGAGCTGCCTCAGAAGTGACTGGCACCGAGGCACAGCTCCTCCTGGTGCCCCAGCTGCCAGCGCTCGGCTGGATATTCAAAGGGAAGTCCCTGCAACACATCATGCCACTGTGGAGTAACTGGATTGCTCTAACCACACAGTAAGCTTGAATAGGAAACCCCAATCACCCAGGGATCTTGGAAGTCACCACTAACTGGCCTGAAGATGAAAATTTCCGACTACCATCAACATCAGAGGAAGAGAAGATGACACATGCTGAGGAGGCCCCACCATGCAATCAGCTATCTGAAAATGAAAAGCAATACCTCTCTTTACTGACAGTACCTTTGGTATCACAGGGACAAATCAAAACGGAAAGCAGCTGTATGGAGCCCTGTGTGATCNATCACCCAGGGATCTTGGAAGTCACCACTAACTGGCCTGAAGATGAAAATTTCCGACTACCATCAACATCAGAGGAAGAGAAGATGACACATGCTGAGGAGGCCCCACCATGCAATCAGCTATCTGAAAANTGCTGACTCGTGGGTGGTGTCAAGTGCTCTGTTGGTGTGGCTGGGCTGGTGGAGGAAAGCCGACCAGCAGTGCAGTTCTTCAGTAGCCTGACTCTTGGGCACATGTGCATCTCATGACATACTTCTACAGCCAACTTCTCTACCAGAGCAGCAATTTCTTGCCACGATTCATCAGNGGCTTTAGGTATCACTGAATGAGAAAAACGGCCAGCAATCTACTTCTATGCTGACTCGTGGGTGGTGTCAAGTGCTCTGTTGGTGTGGCTGGGCTGGTGGAGGAAAGCCGACCAGCAGTGCAGTTCTTCAGTAGCCTGACTCTTGGGCACATGTGCATCTCATGACATACTTCTACAGCCAACTTCTCTACCAGAGCAGCAATTTCTTGCCACGATTCATCAGCCCAGCACCTTCAAAAGCATTTTCCTAGGGAACCTTACTAACTAGTTCCCTTAGCAGCCTGAAGGCTGCTCTCCCTGTGTCCAGGGCTGGACTCCAGAATGGACACTGAGAGGAGCTGGAGCAGCCACCCCAATTCTTCCCCTACCATAGTCCTGCAGAGGTTGCAAGAGATCCACGCAGGAAGCGCATGGGCAACATGGATCCCAGGAGTGGATAGTGAAGGAACAACCCTTCCCAGGTCTCACACTTTTCACTGACGCTGCACAACAGCCTCCCACAGCTGGGAGGTAGCACGGATCTGGGCTGCTGCCTCCAAAATGCTCGACAGACCACAGTTTGTCAGCAAGCCAGCAACAACAGCACTGTTACCTCTCATTCTCTGCCAAGTGCGAGGCAGCATGCCTCAGTTTCCCCAGGCTTCAGGACGATCCTTCGTCCCCAGCTGCTGCTGCATGCTCAGGGCATGTAGCTGGCAATTACTGCAGCTACTCTTGAAACCTCAACAACCCCCTGGCTTGTTTAAGCCCTACATGAGCCTGGGCACATTTTAGAGAAGGTCATAACTATTAATATTAACAGGAGATCTACAGGGAGCAGAGACCTCCTAAATATGTGCCACAAAGCAATTATGTGTTGGATCTCACAATTTAAAAGAAGGGTATATTTAGCATCATGCTTCAGGGGTGCTAAAACCTGGAATGAGCAGCAGACCTCCCACTGCCCAGCAGCTCCCACCCCATGCTGGGTGGGTGCTCCAGCTTGGATCTGCTACCCCGCTTCAGGACCAGGCGGCTCATGCTTGCGCAGGCATGTTCCATTTCCACCACCTTCAGCAGGCAGGACTTTGTGGGTACCTTGGATCTGCTATGGTGTCACGGCATCAGACCCCGAGAAATGCATTTGCAAGGGGGCTAAGAAGTGTATGCACACCTCCTGGATTTGTATCATTAGAAAAAAAATCCCACTTAAGTAACCTCAGTCAAATGATTTAAACTCATTTAAATCCCCTTGAACAACAGCAACTCTGCTAACAGGCTACTGCTACACAAACTTGGTGTTTTGACTTTGAGAAAAAAAGTATTGAAAACAAACAATGTTGATGCCTGATTCCAGTGTAAAAAGGAAAAAATTGAAGGGCTGGGTTTTCAAAAACCCACACCAACAGTTACCAAACTCACTACAGCTTTTTCCAAATGGAAGCTTTTGCTGTTCTGTACATTTCTGGATGCCTCAGGGAGACACAGAGACGGGAGCTGCCAAGCCACACCAAACCCTGGTCTTAGTTCACTGCAGCAAAGCAGAGTAAGCTCCAGAAGGCCTCAGCCAGAAAGTCTGTGCAGATCGGCTGTGAGCAACACCATCATTCCTCAGAAGCACCTGGCAGACTACAAGTCCCCTGTTTTGCGAGTGACTAGACACTTTTCTCCGCTCCTCTGTATCAAGGACCATCTCTAAGCAGGTCTACCCAAATATTTCCCTCTCCAAGTGCCACCACTCCAGTAGCACTAGAGTACAGCAGCACACCAAGCCAAACAGAAAGCTCTGTCCCCAAAATACATTGCAGTCTTCTCTTCACCTTCTTACATCCCAAAAGGACAGCCATGTAAATCAGGACTATACTGTAAACACCACTTTTACTAAAACAACAACATAAAGTCCACAAATGGAATTTTACCTGAGTGAACAGTCCAGCGTCATGCCCGTGAAGTCAAAAAATTTAAGATATTCTTCAGCCACAAGCTTACTGAATTCATTGCTATAGAAAAGCAAAGAAATAAGTAAAGGTTATCATTCAAGAGTGAATCCCTCCAGAACCAGCAATAAGAACAATGTGGCCAAAGGCCTCATATCAGCACATACTTTTTACCCAAATGTTTTGCCACATCTGAGCGTTTGAATCTGTCCAGATGGTAGAGGCGCTTAGCCAGGCGCCTAGCTGCTTCCAAATTGCTGCTGTTGCCATTGCTGAGATCGTGGCCAAGGGCTCCAGTGGCATCTTTCTCCTGAAGTTCGTTGCTCCCCATGGCTGCACTGGAGTCTAACACCACATTCTGTAGTTCAACATTGCTATGAGATGAAAAGAATATGGAAAGAAGAAAGTAAGATAACATTAGAGTTTCCTCTTAGAATAGAAAGCAATTAACCGTACAGAGGCAAGATGACACAATGTAACAAAATCCACTTAATTGAAAGAGCAGTGTAGAACAGGGACATTCGCATAGCAGCCAGCAGAAGTTAAGAGTGTTTAACACAGACAGCGAAATACAGGCAAATCCTTCTGCCTGTGCTAAGGATCCTCAGCTTGGGCTCACTTCAGAGAGAGCTCTTTGCTATTATCAGCCTACAACTGCACCTGAGTGCTTCTTGCATTAGTATTTTTTAACCCAATTGCTTGCTTGGCCTGAAGAGGCCTCTGTAAAAGTAGGCAATTGACCATTTTTCAGGAAAAATTCAGTGATTAAGCCTGGGTGATCAGTTACTCCAAGCTGAGTCAGAACAAGCCCCTTCCTCATTCTTCCCCAGTTGTCCTGGAAACAATACAATTTTAAATCTAAAATAGTATCACCAGAGCTCTCACTGGCTTCTGTGCTGCCCATGAGCATCGGATATCCCATGGGAAGGCACTGCTACAAAAAGCAGGACTCGGAGCAAGGCACCCAGTCTGGATTACGAGAGACGCAAGCCACCCATGACAGCCTGAAGAACTCCTTGCTTCCCTCCGGCTCCCTCATGGTGGCAATTATTTCCCTCACCAGCTGCTCAAAGTCAAGATGTTCAGTATGGCAATCCCAGGGCACTTTAGATAAATCATGCACTTAAAGATTCCTCCCACCACTAGTACAATAGGAAAGCTCAGGCTGAGCTGTGTGCCTGTTTTGCTTCTCCTATCAAAGAGGAAAGAGCCCTCCACACCAAAAAGCACACCACACCACACACACCCCTGCACAAAGGCAGGCTTTTAACTTTAGAAAAGCTTTTCTCTGACAATGGCATGAAAATTTTTGCAAGTCTCAGCTCTGCGTATGTGTGCGTGTGCGCTTGACAGCACTTCTATTTTTATTTCTATATTTTTATACTACATAGAAATTCTTTCTACTAAAACTCCATTTACACAGGGCTAATGAATGATCAGCAAGGGTCATGCACAGGGCAGATATGAGTGGAATGAGTAAAAGATGACTTTAAACACACAGCACTCTAAACAACATACCACAGCTTCACACACCACTGTAATTTTCAGACTTGACAAGCCATGGTTAAAACAACGGATCACTGTGCTCCAGTAACAATTGTCTACCCATCTACTCAAATGTCTGCTAGCCACTTATTAACTCCTTAAATACGAGATTTTCATATAAGGTGAGCTTAAAATAAAAATATTTGGTATTCTGCATGCCACAAATCATCACCTGCTTCCTACCTCTCTTCTCATCCATGGTTTAAGGGAAGGACATGTACAGAAAGGAGATTTCCCCATTTTACCTCTGCTTCCATCTTTTCAGTGCTGCTACCACATCAGAAATATCATACATCTACCCTGTGCGCACAACTTCTTTATCAAGTATCTGGTGAAAACAGAAATCTAATCCGTTCCTGAAAGAACTGGGGATTTGAATTGGTTTGCATTTATTTCAGTGCAAATAAAAAGGTACTGTAACAAAAACAGGGTCAGTCTCAATGCTCTAGTAGGAAATTAATACTATAAATACAATTCCAACAACACTAACATTACTGGCCATCAGTTATCCCAGAGAAGAAAAAAGCCCCTCCTGACATAGTTGTTGTAGAAAATGCCTCCTCAGCCCTTTCCAAAACTACTAGTCAATGTCTGAAGTTCACTAAATTTGGCCTATACCAAACTTCTGAAAAAAGCAAATGACAGAGTACCCTGACACATGCCCCAAGCAATACCTTGTCCATTCAAATCAGGCACAACTTGTTCCAAATTCCCATCTCTAAAAACTGGCAAGAGCTAGGGATGCTAACACATCTACAGAGTCTTTCATGTACAAATGCTGCGTCAAAAGTCATGCCAACTCACAGAACCTCACTATAAATCACAGTCTTCTTTCACCACTGCACTTTATTAAAGGTAGTATTTATAGCCCTGAAAGATGGCCAAAGCTGACAAGGAACATCTGTACTCTGCTAGGAACCAGTGCACTATGAGAGCCAATGTTACCACAAACCACCACAAGTTTTGAAAGAAAGGAAATGCCAGCATCTGCCACTTAGTGAAATTAGCAATACGGCAGCTCCCAGCTTCTGCTTTGCCTCTCAGAGCCGTGGGTGGGATGTGAAGGAGGAATATCCAGCAAGAGGGAGGGTGTGCTCTTTCCCCTGCTTGCCAAAACTAGTTAACAGGCCTGCATAAGAAACCTTATCTTCCAACTTCCCCGATTTAAAGCTTCATCCTGACTGAGGGTGCCCATACACGCATTGAAGAATAAGGGATGGTTCCTTTTGCTATTCCAGTAGTTAATTCTGACAGTTGATTAGCTTAGTACAAAGTGGGGCTAATCAAGTACTTTTTGTACTTAGTACAAGAAGTAAGTACTAAGTGAGTACTTTTTGTACTTGGTACAGAAGTACCAAGTACAAAAAGGCTGTCAAATCAATACAGATTGTCTGTAACATAAGCCTCTTGTTCAGAGGAAATGAGAGATTCTTAGCACTGAAGCGAGACTTCAGTTCTCAAGTGTTTTAGGTGGCTTGAATACTCAAGTGCTCATGTCGCTGAGGGCTTAGGAAATGTAGATGCCCTGTGCATGGCTACTGCGCAAGCTGCCTTCAGGGCAGGATATTTTCGCAGGGTCCAAGTGGTGTTACTCAGGGAAAAGGCTGACATGTCGTCTTACTTCCAGCGCTTTCCAGGTGCATCATTTTCCCTCCGTGCCTCAGTTTACCAATCTGCTGAACTCAGTAATACCTGCCTCGCTCTGTGAAGTGCTTGTAATGAATTCTAATGAAGAGGTAAGAGCAACCAAGGCAGAAAATAGGTCTCCCTTCCGCAATCTACAGTTCCTACACATAAAGAATCCACAACAGCATTACCATCAAAACTGTGCCAAGAAATGGGTTTGTGAAACACAGCAAGGCTGAACATGGATTTCTCATGCAGCTTTACTCTTTATCACATAAAAATGAGAAACCTCCACTGAAAAAAGCAGGCTGAAAAATGTAATAGATTATATTCCCCCTAATCCTAGATTCAAGGCCAAAAGGGATTGTAATGGTATTATTGGTAATTGCCTGTCCAGCAATGGCTGCTGATTTTTATCCACAGACACTTACATTAATCTCTGCTATCAGAAAACACAGACAACAGAAGCTACAAAAAAACTCCAGACCTCTCTAGTCTCACAGCACATGAGCTGTGGCCAGAAACCAGGTCTACAGACCTTGATATTTCTGTCCCCAGCAATGCACTCCTGATGCATCCTTTCTCCTTCTGTCAAAGGAACCCCAGACCGACAGGGAATGCACCAAGGCTGTGATCACCATATCCAGCAGAAATTACAGGAATTCAATAAGCAACTGCTGTGGTAAATACAATACTTTCTAACAGCAATAGTCACTCTCCAAGCTCATAGATGAAACATATAAGCTGTAGATTGTAGGCTCTGCCAGGCTTTCCAGCTTTCCAGTAACACATCATAACTGCTAGGCAGAGTCTGAAATATTTTATACTGCTTTCTTCGCTTATTCTATTATCAACCGGTTCTACAGTGATTTAGCTCCCAATGCCAAGATATCTCAATCTTGCCATGCTCAGCACTTATCACACTTGATCTGTTTGAGAATATTCTAGACTCACTTATTCCCCCGTCTTCCATCCAAGGTACCACCAAAACTGAAACTACACAGCAATGTTTGCTTGAAGAATGGCTTCAATTTCCAGAAAAAACACAGCAAGGCCAGTAATGTAATGATAATGATACAGGCAACTCATATCTCAGTGGTCCACTCTCCCAGCCAACTAGGCTGCAAGAGGAAACCTCAGCCTGAGTATGAGCTTATGATGCCTTAAACCTTGGTATGCTCTTCATTTTGTAGGAGATCCATGGAGAAAAAACTCTCTGCTTTGACCCAAGGAAAAAATGAGTATTAGCATTTTCCTTTATGGAGTAAAAGCACAGAGCAATTGGCCCAGCTGCTAACAAAGAAGCGATGTTCAGAGTTGACACTGAGTGGCAGGGTGTGACAACTCAGCCTAAGTGCTGTCCTCATCCCAGCCACTTCAGTCATCCCAGCTTGCTGCTGCCAGCCACTTTTACCAGACTGATGCACAGCATATGCTCTGTGGCACATGGACTCCCCTGGATGCATATGTTCCTTCCCCAAGGAACACTAATTCATCTGGCATGCACGTCTGGAGCGAGTGCACTGGTTGCACGGATGGCAGAGGGAGCTTGGATAAGACAGGGCTGGAACCTTCATAGTCTTTTTGGAAAGAGAGGAGGAGGGAACAGGACGAAAACCAACTTCTTCTCTCAAATAAATGTGCATGCCTTTAACATCAGCTTTACTCGAAGGCAGGCTGGGTCAGGCATTTGCCAGCAAAATCCACCACAGCAAAACGCAGCAACGATTAAAAGTAAGGAAGGGTGGAGAGACATTCCAGCATGCTGAAGCTAGGGCCAGAACCGATGTTGTTTTCAGCAGGGGTACAGCGTCCACTGGGGAGCCACACTGAAGCTGATAATCACCCTCTGCAGCACAGTGCTGGCCCAGTTGTTTTAAATGCTTTCACTCCTAGCCTTCTCATCCCAGTTCTGAAACAGGACAGCATTCCCTCCATAACCATCAACTCCGTCCATGGAAAGCATGCTCTATTACTAGTTCAACAGCCCCTCAGAAGCATGGGAGGAACAAAGCAGAAAACAGTCAGGTGCCTGCCCCCACCCCTCCCCTCCACCCCCTATGTCCTGCCATGAGGAAACAAATCCCTGCTCTGCAACTCTTCAGAGAGATGTGGCTGTTCGGTGAATGATACCCTTTCACATTTCAGAGCAGACCAGACATAAGCAGTGGCACAGTCTAAATTTTGTTCAAAAGGACCTGAAAAGCTGTGCTTGAACAGCCTGGCTCTGAAAGGAGTAGCCCCACTGAAGAAAGTGAAGAAATCCCGGCAGCACTGGGATATGATGACTCAGTTCCTGCTACAAATGACCCGACCACACAAACGGACTGGGAACGGCTGTGCTGCAGCTTTGCTGAAGCTCCAAACCAGATTCTTCAGGGCCAGGAGAGAGTGAGCACAAAAGCACTTCAAGCAATGATTTACCTTGCCAGTTACCTTCAGCTCCAGGGCTCTTCCAAGATACAACTGTAGGAAGGGGAGAAAAATAATAAAAAAATAAAAATAATGCCCTTTCCTAGCAGATGACTCAGTGTGCTGTTTTACTCCAAATGGTTTAATCAGCTTTGAAGTCCTATGTATGGATTCTCTTCAAAGACATGCTTTGAAGTAGATCCCTCTTTGAGGATTGACACAGCTGCACTTTGCTGCAACTCAATTCAGTGGGTGTCTCACAAGCACAGCATCAGCCAGGACATACAAAGCAAGGATGGTGTCCACAAGCCAGAGTAACCACCAAGCATCCACTATAAAGTACTTCAGCCTTGTCACATCACACAGAGAGAAGCAAAGTTAAAAGTAACAATCCCTGTAATCCCCATTGGTTATCAATAAAATAAATATGCGAAGTCAATTTCAGGGGCTGAAATGCACATTGCTGTTCAAAAATAACCTCTTCCTTCCTGTAATCATTTGTCTTTTTCTTTGATTAAAAGAATTCCTACTGATTGTAAAAAAGGGAGCTAACAGCTAAAGCATTCAGAAAATGCCATTTCTGGTAGCCTTGTATACAGCAAATGCAATCGTTGTCATTACAGGATCACAGCAGTAGAACAAGAAGTCCTGCCACATGCAGGGACAGGATTGCAGCCCTTCCGAGTGACAGCCTGTACTTTATTACACAGACATGCTGGCCCGCCGCCACCTGAAGTACAAATGTCTTGCTAAAAATACTACAGGTTTGATTCCATTTTGACCTCAGGCTCCATACATTGCTATGGCAAGGGTTAGTGGTTGCAAAGGGACGCCCACCACATTAATGTCACCATGCCTATAAAGTGAAAACCTGGTCCTTGCAAAAGGGGGTATCCAAGGGCTCTTCCCTGCAATGGGTATTTCTGACATGCATAGATATATAGACTGCTTTCTTGAATGCATTAGGATTGTCCCACACTCAGGATCTGATCCACCTGCCCCCAAATATAAATAAAAAACAGACCCAACAAATGCACGGCACACCTATGACCTTGCTCAGAAAACACTCAGCCCCTACATCTTTCAGGAATCCGCAGGCTCTCCCCTCAGAGCCCACCTGCTCCAGGTGTCAAGAGCCATCCCTGTGTTCAGCACCCACATGACGCTCCTTCCCTATACGGCTCCTGCAGGGTCCTCCAGGACAGGACAAAAACTGGGAAGCTAGCAGAGTACTTTCCCCCTGTGCTTGGGCTTGGTTTAACTGTTGGGAGACTGGCTCAGGAAGTGATTATCAACCAGGCAGCTGGTCCTCCCTGGCAGGGAGCAAAACAGATGCATAAAAATACGTATGTTTACACCTTTCAGTTCAGGCTTCCCTGCAAATGTGCAGATGAAGCACTTGAGCATTGGCACTGATATTACACAGGAGCTTTACATTGAAACCATGCAGCAAAATCAACCACCTGTCCTCAAACAGAATAGTTAATAAAAATAAAGAAAAAACAACAACTAACCAACCCACAGCTCACCCAACTGTGCTAGCAAGGAGTCTGCATGCTCTGTGCCCTGTTCTTCTCCACCGCTGCTCCAGCATCACATCCGAAGACATGCATGCCTCTCTATGCCGTCCTGCCAGCTGCCAGGCTCTGTCTCTCTCTATCCCAACACACACAGAGGAAGAAGAGACTTAACCGACAATAACGTGGAGACTAGCAGCCAGTCGTGGCTAATGGATGAGACGGCAGGCTGCACTTTGGGACCAGCTCAGAGCTGGCAGAGACGCCTCGGTTTTGGTGAATCAAGGCTTCCTGACCTAAATGGCTTTGACTTTAATGGAGATGTGCCAACAGATGCCAGCTTAGAAGCTGAGCTGCTGACAGCTCTATACTGAGGCGCTTTGTGTAGCAAACCGATCAGCTGCTCCACTTTTTTTTTTCTTTTCTGTCTCTGTCAGCTCCTGGATTTTTGTTTTGTTTGTTTTATTTTCAGAGGAGGCTGGGAACTGAAGAGGCGAAAAGTCAGCAGCCCTTTTTTCCCTAAAACAACAGTTTATTTAGGAACCAGAAGCAGCTTTACAAACTCTCACTAAACTGGTGTTCCAAGCACCTCATTAGCCAGAGCAAAGGCAAACTCTGTACAGTGTATCTCCAGAGCCTTGATAAAGTGATGACACCTTCCTGGAGGGAATACCAAGGTGAACAGTGTAGTATAACATTTTAGAAATTACTAGGCTGTGTAGTAACGAGGCAAATCCTCAGCTGTCAAAATGCCAGTAGTGTCAGAAATTTACCCCTGTGAATTCTGCCACTTCATCTTTACCTGGATTCAACATACACCCATGCCGGCACACTGTGGTTAGCAGCGGCTCAACAACCGACAGATGCATCAGCCCATGTGCCAGCAAATGGGCTCCAGCACTTGTTTGTTTGCTTACCAGCTGCAGATGAATTTGATGCATTTGCTCTTCTAGAACAACTAATGCCATCCCTCAGAACAACCTTCCTTATCCTGGGCATGTGCCTGGCAGCAAATATGGAGGACCATGTTCTGACTGACCTATCTCTCCTAGTCATGAGCTGAGGCATGTCTGAAGGTGAAAAAACATCCACTCAGAAAAACAGGAATCTCGGCAGATTTCACACTAAATAAAAAATTCAACCAGGTCACAAAGTGAATCTTCAAAATGGAAAAAAATGCTACCAGACCTCTGTCAGACAGACAAATAAAATGAATGTATAAAGGTTACACATTAGAGTTCTAAGTATTGAGTCTTGTAACTACACTGAAAAATCAAACTCAAGCTACTTTGGACAAAAATACCAGTGGGCAAACTGAAAAACAGAATTGTAACTGGCATGAAGAGTACTGACAAACTAGGAAGAAACTTACAGAAACAACCTGGAGAAAGGAGTCAAAACTGGGTTTATTTGTCAACGAAGTTTATTGTCTTAAAGAAGGAATAAGGAGAGTGCCAACTAAGAAACTGCTGGAAATGACCCACACACAGAAGAAAAATATCCACCATAGGAACTACTATAAGAGGCCCCAACAATTAAAAGTAACCTGGTACCCATGGGAATTTCAGGCTACATTCTTGTGAATTTATTCTGAGAATCACCAGATTGCTTTAGGGAGTTTGTTTTCTTCCCCTCTTGAATACATATGTGACTAAATTTGTGTTTGGATCTCTAGGGGAAAAAAAATAACAGGACTTGCAGAATTTGCTGAGCACCAGCAGTTCTTTGAAGATGATGGCAGGTGGCAAATATTTAGCATTTTTGAGGATTAAGAGTTGCAATACAGATTTTTTATTTTCTCTCTGGATTTCGAAAAATCTTGGGCAATGTCCTGCCAACAGAGACCATACTTCCCAAGACAACAGGAAAAGGCACTTATGGCAGGAAAAGAAATGCCGTAAGTTTTTTTGTTTTCTGAGATTTTTCTTTTAATTTCTTATTCTGACTCTAGCATACATGGGGAGAGGGAATGGAAAGCCTGCTGTAAAGTGTGCAGTAAAAGAAAAGACTAAAAGAAGTCCAGTCTTTAAAGTCTGGAAGGATAGAGATCATCACAGAGGTAATTTCACACTTCACATTTAGTCACGCAGATGCTTTGTCTGTGGCATACATAGAAAAGGTAACTCCTTTTCCCCTCAGGTATATCTTACTGTTTTGGAAACACATCCCCTTCATCCCACTCTGATTTGGATCACCAATTTGAATCAATTTGCAAATGATTACACCTAGTCCAGGCAATGCAAACTCAAGCTCAGTGTCTTGGCAGCAGCTTGCAAACAGTTTTCCTTGCTGCCTCTAAAAGTAAGAGTAAACTCCCAGATAGGCTGAGCCTTGCTCGTCTTAACACAGCCCACTGGCTTGGGAAGGGAGGAGTACAGCACCTGGGGCATGGGTGTGACAGTGGGGACTGCATGCCTTTGCAAGGATAACACGAAGACAAGGGCACGGAACACCGCCCAAATGCAACGACCTTATTGTCATTACAAAGCTTCGTTACACCGGCAACCTGTGGCTCAGCGTGTTTCAGGAGGATCCCAGGGTGCCCTGACACACAGCAAGGCTGTCGCGCAGCTCTGAAACCTCACACACTACCCCTCCTCCCCCTGTTCTCCCACACCCTCCTGTGGAAATTTAAGGCTACTTCAGCTGCAGAATTTTTTTTTCCCCTCAAGGGATAATCACTACAGAATGACAAAATATTCTGAGTTGGAAGGGACACAAAAGGATCATCGACTCCAACTGTCAAGTGAATGGCCAACACAGGGATCAAAACGCGCAACTTCGGCATTATCAGCACCATGCTCTAACCAACTGAGCTTATCTCAGAGAACTGAAAGAGAATAAACTCCACCCCAAAGACACCAAGAGTCCCAAACGAAGGCAAGCTGCACGCCGTTCTCCCCGAGCCATCCCTCCTCCACTGGCCAAGCACAAACGGCACCTAAGCTACACCAGGAAAGCACTACTTGCAAAAGTAAGCCATCCTGCTCTGCAGGAAGACCCAAGGGCAGCTGACATCCCCCTACCCTAAGGAAGCACGGCAGGTGGCTGTCAAAGCAGGCAGGTCCATCATACAGCTCTCTCCAGGACTTACTGCATTTAACCACGGCCAGCAGCTGACAGGGAGGACAGCAGGGATGAAATCTTCAGACACCCAGGAGCTCATAGGAGCTTGCAGCCTGCAAGTCTCTAATAATTTTTTTTCCTCTTTTTTTTTCAGTTCTGAAGGCATGTGACCGGCCCTCACATACCAGAGCTGACCCCTCCCAAAGCCAGCAATTTCCTAAGAGCGGAGAAGGATGTTACCCTCCCGCTTATTCATTATGAGGCCAGGTTTCCTTGTCCTTATACATCAAAACCTCAGTCCCTGTGTGAGTTACCCTCCAGACAGGTGCTAAAGGGGCTGTGGCGCTCAGCTATCAGGAGGGCATGGCCATAGGGAGCCCCGGCTCCTCCTTTCCCAACTGGCACACGGCTTTCAATTTCCAGGTGAAAAATCATCAGCTCTTTGCTCTCAAGTCGGCCGTCCCCTTCTGCACTGGGCCAGGAAGAACTGCACGTGTTTGACACTGCTCCCCCATTAACTAGTGCTGGTACTTGGAAGCATGCTCCCTCCCCAGCGACTTTTCATATCACCGAAATACCACAGCACAAGGCTCTGCTGAGATTTTGGTTTCGGTTTTTGCTCGCTCGGGTTGACAGCACCGTTTCCGGAGAAGGGGGGGGGGGGTCTCATGCTCCTTGCTGTCCCGCACAGCCACACTGCCCTGCTCTTCTCCCAAATGCCCCGCACCCAAACTCCCCCCGCTTCCCTTTGCACTTGCCAGTATCCACATGCCGAGCCCCCACAGCAACCCCCACCCCTCTGGGAGGGGCTTCTCCCGCCGCTCTCCTCCAGGCGGGGGCGGCGGGAGCGGGGGAGCCCCGGCCGGGCAAAGCGCACGGAGCGCTCCGGCGGCACCGCGCGGGACCGGGCACGGCGGGGCGGAGGGCTTGCCTCCCCCCACCCTCCTCCTCCTCCTCCTGCTCCTCCTCCTCCGGGAGGGCTGGACCAGTGGGGAGGGTGCCCCCGCAGCGCGAGGCAGTCACTACGCGTGAGGAATTGCAGCCCCAAGCACAATCGTAGGCTCACGGCACCGTAGGCAACGAGGGCTTCAGCAGCAGGCACAGAGGTGCCATACACGTATCGCACAGACAGACTTAGGTAAACCTAAGTCTTGGATCGCTTCGGGCAACACAGCCGCGCATTCAAACTCCCTGAACCGCCAGGGCTCAGGAGGCTATTTCTGCTTCACCTGAGCATCACCATGACACACCGCCTTGACCTCTCTGCGATAAACCCCCCGCCGCCCCCAGCACGCACACACTGCTTCCCACCCACGCACTCGTAACACCGTAGTTCCCCACTGGCTCCAGCAAAATAGTACTCACGACCTGTCAGTCACCACACAAAATACGTGCCTGGTGCAATACAACATAGTATTAGAATAACGGAGGAGGAAGGGTGGTGTTGGCTATAAGATCATTGTTGGAAGGATTACTCTGTTGGGCTTACTCATGGCTAGCCATACTGCTGTGGTGACATTCACCTACTGGCACCTACCTTACTTACCTCGAGGCTTGTCCCTAACAAACCCACTGCCAGGAACACTTTTGTTTCTTTTTTCCTTTTTAAATTAAGTGACGAAAAAAGAATTTAAAAATCTACTGCTGGTTTATCAGTATGGCTGCAAATCTAAACTAAAATGAATTCCAAGTGAAATCCACAGTAGGCAGGCACCTGATGTGACTCATCTAAGCACACCTTGTCTTTGTGATAATTTTCGTCTTGATGAGCCAATGTGGGCCTTCCTTGACAGTATCTTTTAGATACTATATGCTGCAACTACAGGCTAACAGAATCAGGACCTGAATGTGCTGCTTGTTCTCCACTGTCCAGTTTTATGTCAGTCTTTGGTTTTGGTGTAGGTAAGGAGCTGCAGGTCTCAGGACTGACCTCAGTTTCCGGCTCCATACACTTTATTGCAGATTAGCCGTCACTTACTGCCTATTGGCAGGCACCATGCATGCACAAGATTTAAACACCTTTTTTACTGTATGATTGAGGGAAAAAGATTTTAAACTGCTAAGCCCTTCTGCCAGTTGTTTTAAGGCAAACTGTATGTTAATCCATAAAGTTAGCGAAACTACTTCTGCTTAAAGGACTTCTTTCATTTTAGCAGAAAAGAAGTAAAACAGATAAAAGATCTCCCACCCTTACTCCCAGGAAAGCTTGAACTGGACTAGTCCCATCTAAGGGAATAGTCCAAGGACTCTTAGATATCCTGTCCCTGGAAGATGGAGACCAGAGGCATCTTTGTCACTCATAAGGTCCTTCACCACTTTGCAGGTGAGTTGCACCCTCATTGCTCTGCTTCTAACGCAACCTCCCACTTTGTCTGTGGCTGCCTTTCACTGCCCCCACTCTCTTTGACAGCACACTATGAGAAAAGTTTGCACATAGAGTGATTTTCTACAATTGTACAGTACTTTCTGACCACTTAGCCTAGTTCTTGCTTCTTATATGACTCATTCTTTTAATAGGTTTTCTCATCTCCCCCTTTACCTAAACAGAAATTATTAACATTTTTGCAACACTCGCTCCTTTCAGTAAGTAAGTAAGTGCACAAACGAAAGAAGCAGCTAACCTGTGAATGTGGTGGGAGCAAAATACCATCCCAGCTGAAGTAACATTCAAAACTCACACTGTCCTCAAAACAGGAAAAGCAATGCCCAGAGACACATCTTGAACACCCATATCACAAATTGCATTTCGACAACTCATTTGTGTACACGAAGTGTTACCGCTGCTAAAGTTGCTGCCAATAAATTCAGGTAGGATCTGGAGCTGAACAAGGTTCATTTGTAACCAGCAACTAACTCCTCCAGGGACAGGTCCCAGAGATGTGATAATACCAGACAGACTGTTATCAACACATCAGCATTGCCTACATAATGTAAATTTGCACTTTTCTTATGATGGCTCATTTGTCTCCTGCAGTCACCCTGGAAATTATTCTCTGTAGAAAATCTGCAGTGTTAAAAGAGGCAAAACTACACTCTGTGGCAGTACACTAAAGTAAACGGAGACTGGGGAAAAATCAACAGGCACACAGAAAGCTCACACACTACTTTTACCTTTCCAGACGAGGGACTTCTGTGACATCTCCTTTGAAGAGTGTTTCGCTTGCATCCCTTAAGCCGTTGGCGATGCCTTCAGCACATCCCTTCACGTCCCTGTCAGGGACATCTGTCTGCCCCAAGGCTGATGTCCTGTCTAAAAACTGTCCACCCTCCTTCATGCGCTGCTGGATCATGGGAGTAAGTGGCATCTCAAAGCTGAAGTAGCTATCGGGCTCTGAGTACAATGTCTCCAGCGACTCCGCACTGTAGTATAAAGATGCATTGTCCAGGATGTTTTCAAACTGTGAGCTGTACAGATCAGTGGAGACGTCAGAGTGCCTCTGCCCAAGGAAATCTTCATATCCTCCTGCGGCTGCTTCCCCCTCCTCCACTGTCCTGCAAATTAACCAGAAACAGCTCATTTCAGCTTGGGGGCAAGGTTTAGACTTTGGGCAAACCTTCTCACCTTCCACCTTTCTGAGCACAAAGGTCAACGTAGCTTTGTGCAGGAGAGGGCACTGCAGGTAAAATGCTGGTTTCTCCTTGTACCACCTCTCTTTATGACTGGCATCATCTCCCTCTCTGGGGACATAGGAACAATTTTCTGGGTAAAAGAAGAGGGCTGGGAGACAGCCTAATATTGTCTAACAGATAACATCAGCTGCTTATGTGCAAAGGCGGAAAGTACAACATGTAAGATCTATCCTAGCACCAGTGCCATGCCATGGGGCTGCACATGTTGGAGATGTGTATCCAGATGGAGCCTCTGCCCCGAAGGATAATTTGCTAGCTCTGCAGTCCTAGGACTGGGGTCTTCAGCAAAAAGCTGAAGAAAATCACTCCAAAATGCAAAGGGAAGCAAGTGCAATTATAAATATGGAGCTTGGAGAACCAGATTTGAAAGGAGAAGACTCAGCCTGCTTGCTGATGCACAGGGAAAGGTACAGCATCCCCCTGCAGAGAATTTTCTTCTTTCTGCTGCACCAAATACTGTGGGGCTCCTCAACATGCCAGAGGTTAGGGTAGCCAGCCCAAGTAATCCCATGCACTAGCCAAAGCAAAACTCCACAGATCCAGAGGTGCAGAGGCAGGAGAGCCTCCCTTGTACAGATCCTGTGGTCTCAGCAGCAAACACCTCTCCAGGTTAGAGCGGGCATGGTTTGCTCAGAATGCACCAGTGGAACCCTTTGCTTTGTCAGAAACGTGTATCAGGAAAGAAAAGCAAGCAAATCAGGATGCAAAGCAGCACACCATTCTTCCAATATGTATTGCTAAAATTATATAAACACAGATAGATAGATAAGATAGATAGATAGATAGATAGATAGATAGATAGATAGATAGATAGATAGATAGATAATATAGAAAGCACATGACAGCATATCACAGCATTTATCCTCTAATGATCTACACATCCCTGGATAAAATGTCTTTATCATCCGACCTTTCAGAGGTTCTCACACTGTTCTTGCACAAACTCTGAAACCAGAAAATCTGTTCAGGTGCATATGGCCAGGCCTGCATGCCAACTGTATTTAATTACATGACATGTCCAGATCCCAACTACACCTGCAACAGATGCTTCATCACACAGACACTACTGTGCAAACAGCAAGACTTCTGATTTTTACATTTCAAAACCTGAGATGGACTACAAACTTCAATAAGATGGTGTGGAGTGGCTTCAGTACCAACTTTATGCACTAGCCAACCACCAGCTACAAACCACTACTGTTGACACCCCACCACAGGCAGCACAAAAATGTTTGCTGCTTCTCATTAGCTCCTACAGAGGTAGGCACAAGCCACATGCCTAGACAAGAGAAACCCCACCGGACCCCTGCTCCCTGCTTAGCACCATCTCACCTGGCCTGGCCTCTTGCAAGCACAACCATCTCCTCCTCAGCACAGTTCTTCCTGTCCTTCACAGAAACGTCATCCTTCCCGCTTTCATCGAGCACTGCTAGAGGAGTAGCTCCAGAGGCAGCGGGTCCCAGCCTTGGGTCCTCACAGACCTCATTCCACGCATTGTCTGGCGAGGAAAGCAAGCCTGGGGAGACCATTGGTGACACAGGGTGGCTGGATGTTTTGGGGAATGCCTTCCTCTCCACAGACACAGAGTCCAGCAGTGAGTGCTTCTTTCTTCTCTGCTCCTCTGCTTTTTGCAGCCATAAAATCTCCACACCTTGAAATTCTACATGTTTACTCACACCTGGCTCTTTAGCAAGCCTCTTCTCAGGACCTGTTTGCATTTTGTCATGACTGTCCTCTGGAAACTCCTCAAAACGTGTCCCCCTATCCATTCTGCTGACTGCTTCCAGGTTTGTCATAGATGGTCTGTGACAGCTGGGTTCCTGAGCTGTGTGGACCTTCTCTGCTTTATTACTTACGGCTTGCGAGGACTCGGACTGCTTTTCTCCAGCCCATATTGAAGCCAGATCTTTCTCTACAATCAAATGCTTTTTTTCCTCAGCTGTTCGTTCAGATGGAAGAAGCATGTCTGAGAGTTTTTCTTGGCCTGCTGGAACTGGTTCTCTGGCTGCCTGCACATTTTGGCTGCCAGTAACACTCTTTTTTTCCATTTGCGTCTCTGAATCGAGAGAAGTATTTGCTCTCTCTTGCACCTTTGTTGCTTCTAGCCGTCGAGAGATTTTCATAACCTCTGGCAGATTACCCGCAGGTTGCAAACCTTCTTCTGGGGTGTGAAGCTGCACTGCCCCTGCATCAGGCCTTGAAGGAGCTGCACACTGAGGAATGGGCCTGATGCAGTGGTGACTGTCCCGTCTTTCTGGACTGTGTGTGACAGGCTCGGCCTGGTATGTCGATGGCACTTGTCTGCTTGACTCTACAGTGCCGTACTCTGGAAATTCATTGATGATGGTATGAGGAGGCAAACTGCTGCTTCCACGGCCACTACCTGCAAAGAAAAAAGAAAGAGACCCTGGATTTAGCTACCGCATGCACAAAGCGAAAAGCCTGACCTCCCTCCTCAGCCCACTGCTAACAGAGTAGCAACGCTCTCCCCTGCAGGGAAAATACTGCTCAGTTTAACTCACTTCTGCACGCTCTCACACTGCAGTTATCCAGAGCTGGTCCTTTTACATAGAAGTTTTTGGGCAGCCTTACTTTGGGAGTGTGCACTACAGAGGAAGGAATGCCAGAAATGTCTGCTACACTTCAGAAAAGGTCCCAGCGGCCCACGAACAGTCTGAGGCCACAGGCCAGGCGCACAGGCCTAAGAAAGCAGAGATTCAGATGTCTGACATCCATCCACAGCATGCACCACACATGATGGTTTTACTTTAAAAAAGACACCACACATGATGGTTTAACGTTTTTTGGTAATTTGCACTTGTAAAGGTGAAACACTGGGAAGATAATCAGCCACACCCCGATGTTCTACAGCCTTGACAAAGCTAATTAGCTAAATTACAAAGCAATTAATGAGCAATTCAACTTTCTGCCAGCACTACCCTCTTCCTTTAACAACTCAGGTAGCTGAAGGTCATGTTGCAGTGATGGATGCATATCAAGCAATTCACATTTTCTACTCCAGCAAATACATTGCTGCAGAAAAACCTTGCTATCCCTCCCTTCCTTGTGCTGCTTTTCCAACTGATGTAAACAAAGCAGGAGCAAAAATGGATGATCCCATCTTCCAAGTGCCAAGCACCCAGTGGCTCCCATTGTTGTGAGGTAACAGAGAACCATCTGTCTGGAGGGACCTCAGGGATCACATAATGAGAGATAATTGGCCACCTTTTATCACGGCCAAGGAAGAACTGAGTTTTTGGGGGAAACCGCCCC
>VWZT01016576.1:21687-43373 GCA_013397055.1 Pachycephala philippinensis | reverse complement strand
ACTTAAAAAAAAAAAAAAAAAAAAAAGAAAGCAAGAAAAGAAAGAAATGGATAAGGAAAAAGCTAAAATAGAAAGGGGGTGAGTGACTAGAAAACTGAGACCGGGCAAATATAACCTAACAGCATTTGGCAGCCTTTCTGATGACTAGACGTTGAAAGAATTAATGACTTAAATCAGGCATAGATATGATATTTCATAGGTAAATAACCATTCCATGTCAAGCAAGCTTGTCTACAGCATAATAAAAGGAAATTTTCTAGGAAGCAAAACACAAGTTAAAAGCATAGACAGACATTTTGTTTACAGGTACATTTTACAAAAGAATGGTGTGAGTGTCTCTCTCTATACAGTATATATATATATATATATTATCTAGCTCGAGAAATTAGATATATTTGCTTGAACAGTCTCCTTACTCACAGAGGTTACTGTAGCTCCAGCAGTTACCCATTGGTCAAAGAAATAAAATGCACAGATCATCAGTTTATCTATAGCGATACCAGCTAATTCAATTGCTGCTGTTCTAGTCAACTGGAATCAAAATAGTTTCAAATTTCCTGGCAGCTGCTGCCCTGCACTGCACACAATGATGTAAATGGATGCTTTCTGAGTATTATGAAACTGATGGGGGAACTGCAGTCTCATTCAGTCTATCGCAGGAGCTAAGGAGTCCACCTTGGCAGCTTGCAGGGGGAAAAAAAAATTTCCTCCAGCAAGGCTGCCTGACGGCATGCCAGGGATACGTCTGTGCTTAGCTGCCGTTTTTGTAACTGCGTCCGTAAGGGGAGAATCGGGCAGAATGGCGATGCTGGGAGTCATGTGCTGGTTTCGGAACGCAGGATGCTTTATGGCATTTCAGCATTAGTGAGCTGGAAGCGTTCACTAAGCAGCCCAGTCATCCTGCATTTTATTTCTCCGCAGCTCCTTGCGCTGATCACAAGTAGCACGTGGGTGAGCTTGCATGCAGCATCGTATCAGTTACACTTTCCTGGTATTTCTTGCCACTATTTGTAAAAGGCAAATTAGGGCAAGTAAAAAACAATGCATGCATTAAGATGAAACAACTCTCTAGGTGACAGAGCTTAATGAACAAATCGCAGGATTTATGGTATTGTATCACTACTGCAGCCTGCCAGAGAGGAGGGTTACACGTATCTCCCTGTCCTGCCCTGCATCATGTTAAAACTTCTACGGTCACTAAAACTATTCCAATTGATAAAGAAGCCTGCTCCTGCTGAGATGGAGTGGCCGTCCCCTATGAAAGGGGAGGGATGCTGCACAGCCTCTGACAGCCTTGTGCAGCAGCCCTTTTTCCAAATGATGTCATTCTCCATGCTGCGATAGGTCCTGCCTGGCCAGCACAGCCCAAGCCAGGGGATTAACATAATGCAAACACGGGGCTTTTGTAACTGGACTGCAAACATCCATACCGGACTGGCTGCAGGATTTTCTGCAGCTTGCAGACACTTCAGGCTTTTGGGCAGTTTGCTTGCTCCAAAAAGGAGAAGTGGAGCCAGGTCTTCATCCTGTCTAAAGTTACAGTGGCATTATATAAAAACAACAAGTTGGTGGAAATGGGGAAGCTGAGTAAAAGCGAGAGGGAAGCAGAGGGAAGAGGCTGGGGAGAGTTGCCTAGAAATAAGTCCTGGTGAAATGCCTCTGTGCCTTAGCAAACACACAGGGAAGGTAGAGGGGAACAGAGGTATAGCCGGCCCACGCAGAAAAACTGACTGTGTTGGCTGAGACCTCTCACCCCAAAAACAGACAACCAGAGGGAGTCCCTGCTGTGGTCACTGGGAGGTTTGGCAGAGCCCAAAAGCATGCACAGACAGCGTGCTCTTTGCAGTCACCATGCTTGAACAGCCAGACAGTGGTGTGACAGCCAGTGGCTCAGGGTGACCCAGAAATTAAACTAATTGGTTCAGGGCAAAAAATAATCCTCCTGCAAGCATCCAGGGGCAGTGTGGTGCTCATGAAATTGTACACCCACAGCTTGCTGCACACTGGAAGAGATTCTCAAAAAGGTACTGCTCACCACTGCTCTTGCATAGTTCCCTAAATTCTGGGGGTTTGGGGCTGCCAGAGGCTGTGCTAGGTGAACCTTCAGTCTGCCATAGGACAGCCATGCCCGTGCTAGGTAGGTAAATCTGTCACAAACCTCTCTGCTAGCCAAGTCCCAGCACTGGAGTCTGGTAGTGATGTGATTCCTGAGTTGTCATTGGTTTGGAAAACAGAGTGAGAAATGCTGCTAGGGTGAGACTGTAAATCCTGTGCATTTAGACAGCAATGACCATTTAGGAAGCATGTAAAATATATGGGTCACATTGTGCCTCTTTGAGTGTTTGTGTGGATTTTTTTTACAACTGCACAAGTTCTAACCCTATTCCTGATGGAAAGCTTTATGCAAGCAATGCTGTGATTTGGTTGCATATTTTTCCCCGCAGATTTTAACTAATTCCCAGAGGTAAACAGGGTTTGGGACCACTTGTGTAACCCCAACTGCACTGAATTAAGTGTCCTCCAAAGAGCCCTGTACCCTTCCCCTGGTTGCAAGAAGGATGGCACCTTGCCGCAGTCACTCACAGGCCTACATCAAGCTCAAAACAGGACAAAGTCCAAAACTAACATGCAGCACGTGCTGAGAGGATTTAGAGTGAGGGATTATCCACTACAAATTGCTGTATGGGCCACAGATGGTCAGTGAGATAGCTCAGTCCCAAGAGTCATTACCCTGGAAAGCAAAATGGTAGAGTGGAACAGCTGCTAGCATGAGCAGGAACAGGAGGGAATACAAAGAGAGTATCTGGGCTCCTTATCCTCACATAAAAGTGCAAGTGGGTCTTAGAATATTTAATGCACTTTTCTTCTTTAAAGTCCCACACTCTGGAATGATATGGCTGTGAGAATCTCAAGTTTTGGTTTAAGACTTATGTTTGGAAAAGTCTTAAACCCAAGACGTAAACAACAGATCCAAAAAGAATCTGAAATTTTCTATTTTTCTGCTGCTGTGATTTAGAAAGGAAGCAGCTAACAGGTGATTTTCTAAGTGCAGATACACACAGTGATTATCAAGAATTACTTTAAAAGCTCTGTAAGAGCCTTCACCTAAAGAACAAACTTCTGAAGCAGTGACAACTCACAGCTGCTCTGACAGTTTCAGCATCTACAATGACTTTACAGCCTCTCTAAATTCACTTGTAATTAATGTTATATATTTAAAATACTGTATTTTTAAATAATCCTCTCAAAACCCTTGGAAAGGTGCTTTAAGCAAGCAAAAATGGCTTAAAGAAATCCCTCACTCCTAAGCACAGGTCTCAGAAACTCTGGATTTTTGTAGACCCAGAAACTAGGCACACCTGCAGAAAAGGATGTCCTTAGCTGCATTTCAGGGTTTGGGATCAATTAACCAACCTAAGAGTAGGCTTGCTAGGCAGTTCTCAAAGCACCCTAGGAGCTGGATATCAAGTTATGCATCCAGCTAAAACAAAAATAGGACACAGAGGGACATGGGCATCTCTCAGGCTCCAAGTATTTGTTGCTAAAGGTGCAGCTGGACATTGCATAGTAACTTTTCAGCAGGCTCTCACAGCGAATGAGACTCCCTTCCTCAGGAAGCTGGACAGAGTTAAATAAACAGCGCAGGGATCTAAGGCAGAAGGTACTTGTTAAAGCAGTGAACTGTGAACAGGAAAAATACGTGCTGTACTCTTGTGTTACACTTTTCCAGTGCAATACCAGGCCAGACCTGCATCTACCCACATAATTTTATTTAAATGCCTTCTCCATGTGCATTATCAGCAGCAAGTTAACATGCATCATTTCCTTCAGAAAGCTTCAGACATGAAGCAAGGCTACAGCACAACAGAGGGTTTGTGTTGGTGTGCTGCAGATCTCACCAGATGATGGGGCTGAAGCTGAGGAGGCCATGGTGACAGGTAAAAATGCAGCTGGTGCCCCACTGTACCTGCCTATAGCCAGCCAAGTCAGCTGGCTGAGCCTCTCCTGTTGTGCCCACTGATCTGGATGCCCCATTTTCTGTCTGCCTGATGGAAGGGGATGGCCTGACTGCCTCCAGGAAAGTGTTGCTGAGTCCTGCCAGCTTCAGCCGAATTCAGCCTGTGCCACGTGTACTCAGAGCATCTGATGTGGCCAGACACTGACAGACT
Source organism: Pachycephala philippinensis (assembly GCA_013397055.1). Classification (NCBI taxonomy): domain Eukaryota; kingdom Metazoa; phylum Chordata; class Aves; order Passeriformes; genus Pachycephala; species Pachycephala philippinensis. The sequence continues at coordinate 39,204 of VWZT01016576.1, read as the reverse complement.
GCCAGCATCACCAGGTCCCCAAATATTTGTGTGCTCATGTCAGCATGGCTATCAGCTTCGGCCAACAGCCCACACAAGGGAGGTAATTACTGCCTTAACTCTGGCATTTCCTAACTTCTGAGTGCTTAATTCTGCGCCTTTAAAAAACAATAAACAAACAGCCCATGTTTTAACATTATTTGTACTAAACCCTTGGCCTTCAAACAACTCTGTTGTTTAGCAAGTCGAGGATGTGGTAATCTCCTCCCTACAGCTGTAGGTTATGATAACTTGAACTACCCAGCTTTCAAGTGCAGGTCACAAGACATACAATTTCCTCCTGTGGAGCAAGGGACTTAGCATAATGCCTTGTGCCCCCTTTAGTTTTCCTCTCCCTTGGACTGGAAACCCAGACATCCATCACACCACACCTGACAGCTCCAGAGCATGCCTCTGCTTCTCCCAGCCCCAGGAAGCGGGACTCAGAAATTCAAGGGAGATAGCAAGACAGCTCCACCTTACGCAGCCAAGATGCAGAGCACAATGGAACCTGTCCTCCTGCAGCAGCATTTATTTTTCCACATGCACAGTTCTCTTCTGACAGCACTGTAAGAGCCTGCTGCTCTTCAGAGCATCCAAAATGATCTGGTTTACTCCATGTTGGAGTGGAAGAGGAGCACTCGGCATGTCCAGTGAACATGCTGGTGCCAAAGAGGTGATCACCTCCTAGAGTGCACAAACTCAACTGGAAAAGCACCTTCTAATACAGTACCTCAGGAGACTTAAATTTTAAAAGTTAAGTCTTTTTGCATCATTGCCAATCAGCAGTGCCAAACATCAGAGATATTTATGAGAAAATTATTGATTACACACTATGATTTAGAAACTCCTGCGGGTCTTCTGTATGTCAGAAAATGCAGTGGGACACTAGAAACAACAACAACAACAAGAAGCTGATAAGGTCAAGTATGCACAACAGGATGACAGAATTTTAACTACAGGGGAGAGGGGTGCCACAGCTCTGAGCTTTCTGTATTCCAGCATTGTGTGTGTTCCTGGTAAATGTTGCAGGACATCTGATGTGCCAATCCTTCACTGTAATTAAGCAAAATTAATGTGAAAATCAGGCAGTCCTCCAACCCTTAGAAAATGCAGTTTTGCACCTTTTAAGGAAAGCAGAACTGCAGAGGAAGATACCAGACCAGGGAGCCCAGACTTTCAGGATTGCCTGGAGATGGAAAGAGCAAGAGATGAAAACACGGCAAAGGGTGGTGCCTCAAAATGGAAAGAAATGGGGTTGGAGCACTGGGCAAGACTACAGTCAGCAGCGTGGGCTATCATGAGAACAATGTAATGAGTGCCTCTGCTCTAAGGGCAGTTCATACAGTGAGGATCAGGAAGGTGCCACTTCCATGCAATGCGAGGGTGCAGCACAGCTGGACATGCATGCCTTGAAGTAACAGAGCAAACAAGCGAGGCAGACTAAGGACAACCTAGTATGTCAGTGATGCTCACTTTACACAAAGATACTGGGATAATTTTATTAAAGCTGTTTAAATCAGCAGCTTAGGACCCTGAAAAGGGTTTACCTTTCCAAAACAGCAGCCATTGATTGTGTTTTCTTCGCTCTTGAAACAAGTTCTAGAAATTCTAAAGCAAAAGCAATCATTTCTATGATTGAGGTTCAGGAATGAGTATGTTGCATGGGTCAAAGTATGTGTTTGATTTTCTTTCACGTATCAGATCTGGCATTGTTTGACCCCTTGCAAAGGTGATTCAGAACATATTGCCAGGAGAAAATAAGCCTTTTTTTTAGAATTGCTCTTTTGGCATTATTTTGGGGGGTTTTGTTACTCAGTTTTTGCTGGCTTGAGCTTGCTAAGCACACAGATGAGCACAAGAACTAGCATGAGACAATCCGTGGCAGTGTGTGTCTGGGACCATCTCTTTTGGCAGAAGCAAGCTGTTAAATGAGCTCAGTTGCCTCATGACACCTCACTGAACACAAAACAGCAAGTGACAGGCCTTCCAAAAAGCTATTTGTTTCACCAGGAATTCAAAACCAAGCTTCTTCCAGCAGCTGTTGGGAAAGACCAGATTTGCATAGCAACACAGGCAGTATTTGTACAGGGCCTTTTTGTGAAGGATGAGATTAAACCTCTAGTACACAGGAGGGATGAAAGCTTTCTCCTCCCAGAAGCATCAGAGAAAAGACTGTTTATTAATCTTAAGAAGCTATTTTCTTCCTAACAACGGTCCTGGATTTATTTTCTCATATAACAGGAATTATGGGGTATTTGGCCTTCATGTTTACTTAAGGAATTATTTTGTAGTATCCCCCACTTTTTTTCCCTAAGGAAGCACTTTTAAGACTATGTCATGTGGCCATGACTTTTTTTTTTCTTTTTGGTATTTAAATGTACTAACAGCAAAGTCATAAAAATCTGGCCTGTAGCACAGCCAAGCCTAAAGAAAAGTCTGCTCAATAGAAATCACTGTTTCCAAGGCTGTTTCCAGAGGAGGAATGTATGTTTCCACATACAACAAGCGCCCTTTGAGTGAGTCTGAGAAGAGGTCTTGTCCAACCCAGCTAAATTCGGTTTCTAAAAAACATTTTCTTTTGCTGGAAGGCAGAAGGCTGGGGTTTCGCCAAGGAAGGTGGCCAAGCTGTGCAGGGGCACGTGGATACGTGTGGCGCATCCTCCACACTGCCACAGTGAGACGGGTCTGCAGGGACATGTGTGGTCCCAAACTCTCCCACAACACGAGGGTCCCGGGGGCTTGGACTGCTTCTGCTCAGAGTAATGCATCCAGGGCAGGAGGATGGGCAATGGACAAGAGAGGAGAGGAGCCAGACAAGAGGCATCATGCATTAAAGACAAGAGCACATTAGGGCATCAGTGATCACAAATATCCCAGATAAAACCAGACTCAAGACAGCAAAGGGGATAAAATGTCTTACATATGACAGCTTTATTAGCCTTTGCATATCCTTGATGAAACACCTCTTCTAAAGCAACTAAGTTTTTATTTTCCCCCCTCTCATCTGGAAATGCCCAGCAGCTTCAACTTGGAAGGTAAAAATCAGCACGGGAGCTTATTAACAAAGGCTGCCATCTCCCACCTGAGTAAACTGAAGTGTTTGCCACAGTGGCCGCCACAGTTATTGTTCCTTCTTTGTGAATTGGCTTGTCTGATGCAAGTGTACTCAATCAAGATGTGTATACCCTCAGCAGCATCAGCAGGGCTGCAGTAACATGGCTGTGGCCAAAAGGGAAAGGATAAACCAGAAGGCAGTAGTAATGAAACCGTTCAGCAGCTTACATGCTACATTCTGTTTCTGAGGCCAGCCACAGCACGGGTCAACTGCTTTAGGTTAGATAAATTGAAGTTCAGCCTAACTGCCCACAGTGACAAGTTGTTCTCTTGATCAAGTTTAAATGCCAGCATTTCTCCTGGCCCTGCCCCGTCACTCATTTGCTTGAAATATTTCATACTTTGACCCCTAAAAAACATGTCTTCTTTCTTTTAAAGGAAACTTCAGAAAGTAGCATGTTTATTTGGATTTTTGGCGGTGTTTTCTCCCTTGCCATCTAACACAGAGAAGGACAGAGAGACTTTCAAGCATAGCTGCTTCCCCCAAAAGCATATGTCATGACATATTTGACATATATGAAATCAAAAAAGCCAGGATTTGGTGCACAAAGCCCTGGGTTTGCACTACTGTCCCCTCAGTCACCCTGTCCTCATTCATCTCCAGTTAATAAGCAGTTAAAACCTGCTCTCTTGAAGAAAAAACTAAAAGGGGCAGAACCACTCTCATTTATCCACAGTGGTCAAACAACTTAGAGGAGAAGGAGGAGGAGGAGGATGCATTTATCTGTGACAGCATGAGGCCAGTCTGGGTAGGCACAATGTCACCCAGTTTTCGGGTACAATTCACAAACGTTATATGTTAACCCCTGTTAAATATTGACAAACCTGCCTGTGAGGGTCCCTTGAAATCGCTCCCATTTTGCTAACTGTTAGCCCCTAATGGTAGTTTCTCATTAATAAAGGAACAGGAGATCCAGAAACAAGGCAAGAAGATCCATAAACAAAGTAAGAAGCAGCACAGGAAAAATACAGAGAATTAGGCACATAAATCAATATATCTGGCTTAATCTTTGCCACCCTTTATTTTAGAGCTCAGTACTTAGCTCAGAATACCCGTCATATTTGATAATTGTTTTGGCTGGTAATAACAATAGATTCACTTGGATTTAATAGACACAGCATACTTTATTTAATACCAATCTCCAGATTTGTACCAATGCCTGCTGACAGTGCTCTCACATTGTGTTTTTCCAAGCAAGAAATGAGGTCATCATGATTCATGTAATAATCTGATACACATTTTGTGGCAATTTAGAAAAGTTTTTAAAATTCCTAAATGAGGACCTTTTAGTTTTGGGGTTTTTTCAAGTTTTTTTTTCCTTTTCGGAGATTTGGATTTTTTTCACTTTAAAATTAAGATTTCCCAAGTGGAAGACCAAACTTTATAAAATCCAGGAAGAAACGGTTTACTCACTTTCCAAACTCCAGTTCTGCTTTTTTATTCTTTACTATTATTATTATTATTACTATTCTTTTTCTCATTTTCTTATTGAAGTGGAGGAGCCTACACAGTTTGTTTCTGAACAAAGTCCTGCCCTTTTCTGGCAAGAAGGGAGTCTTCTTTAATTAAGTGACATTCCAGAAAGTTTGCAATTAGAAAGGATCAAGGTACAAAGAGAATAGCCTGAGGAAATGCTTTTGCAAAGAGGGCAGGGCTTGTTGATAATTTTGATGAGGCAAGAGGAACAGGTACAATAACTACATTTATTTTCTCCCAAGATTGGGCTCTGAAAAGGTAGAAAATGCCCTGTATTTACAGGAACAAGACAGATCCTTAGGCAAAACATTAGATATTGCACCTGGACTTCTTGAATTACTGACTACAGAGGGCAGAGCAGTTCGGGTACCACCTCAAGTATCTAAATTAAAATCTTACCTACCTCTAGCTGTAGAAAGAGCCGTTTGCAGACCACGAAGGGCATTTCTGGAAGGACCTCAAGGCAGAAATGGCCATGTTTCAGCATGTGCAATTGCAGAACTCGTGGCTGAAACAAATCCACTGCAGAGAAGTGCAGGGACTCCCTCCAGCAGTGTGTCTCCAGCACATGAGTCCCTGCTGTCACATGATGGTGGCCCACATGAACCAGAAAGAAAGGTGGGAGTATAAGACAGAGGACCACTGTCATTTTCTGGGGCCAAACCAGCAGGATCCTTTGGTCTGGTCCTTGTGAAGGGCAACGTGGCACAGTGAGCAAGCCCTCATGGGGTCATTAAGGGAACAGACAGCTTCTGCAAAACTTTCCTAAGTGGCTTAAGAGATTTTTTTTTTTTTCCACACAATAGTAATAAATAGCACTTACCTGTTCCTGAAGGCTTCTCTTCTTCCAAGCCAAATAAAAATTCATATTTGGCCTTGGCAACATTCTGGGCATGCGCCGATACGTCATTATCCCGCACAAGTGCTTCTGCCTGTAGAGTCAAAATAAACAAAGCTTATCTACCTTTTAGTGAAAAAACAGCAGAAGGAACACGAAATCCCTTCAAGTGCACTGTCAGGTAGCATTTTTAAAGTATTCATTTCACTCTGTCACCACCAACATAATTCAGAGTAGACATGAGCTAACTCAGAGCACCTTTGAAGAGCTCACCTCTCTGTCGTTGAACTCAAGCATTTCAGTATTAAGCAGAGATGTTAGAGCACTCAACCACTCGCTTCTTTAGCCAGCTTACCCATGAAAAGGCCAGCAGCACTGGACAACTATCTCAATAACACCAGTTAGGATTAAAAATATCAAGGGGAAGAGTATCAGAAATAGCAAATTTGAGTATGATGTATGTCATAAAACTGGGACCCATGGGAAAACCATAAATGGGGCAGGCTGTTTCTTTGAAAACTGAGTGGGGTAGAGAAAGTGAGGAGCAAGGACTACAACAAGGATGATAAAAAAAGGGAAGAAGGATAAGGTATGAAAACATGTAGGAGTACTGTCTCAGGGTCCCTGTTAGGCAGCCCATGCACGACCACCACTGTATAGGTCAGGACAAGAGCCCAGCTTGGTTTTACAACCATACCACACAAGTCAAACCTGCTTATCTGGCCAGGAGGCAGGGAGTGGGCACAGGGTGAGCCCAGCTATCAGGGAAACACCCGGAGGGGTGGATGGACAGATGGATTGAGCAACCCATTCTACCCAGGCCTGGTGCCACCAGCACCTCCCCACTGCTCCCTTATTGTAAGAAACAGTTTGACAGGTAAGGTCCAGTTTCTCAGAAGAGAGAAAGGCTACAGGACTAAGATCAAAATACTTTTCTGAACAGGTAGGGACAAAAGAAATCTCTAAGATAAAGTGCACACCAGCAATAAACTGTAGTGCAAAAACTATCTAGAGTCAGCATTAAGTTTCTTCCCAGCTGGGCAAGACGGAGCCCGTAATTCTTCTATGTGAAGTGACAGATAAAATAACTCACTAACTCTATAAATTCTTCAGTAAACTTATATTCATATGAGGCAGTCAGTTGTTGTGGCATAGCAAGTCATGGCATGGTTCACACTGGTGAAAGCATTAGCTTACAAAAACACTCTTAAAAAAAAGAAGTCAAATGGAACATTCTGCCCTGCAGGACAACAATAACTTTTATGCATTTCTATCAAATACCTTAGGATAAGCGTCAGCTACAAACAGAAATTCAAAGTACAAGGGACACATAATTCACAGGAACACATAGTCACGGCTCTTTAATCAGAGATGGATGGAATCACAAATCCATACATTCCTCCTAGGCCATCCGTCCAATTACATTTTCTTCCAATAGCATATTGACAAATAGCTATCTTGCCCCATGTCCTAGAACAGTTTTGCTCCAGGTTTTCTTGGCCTTTTACACCCATTTCTTCTCCTACCTATCTGCACTGTGCAGGTCTGCAAGATTTAGTCCAACACCACTCTGCCCTAAGTAGACAGCAGATCTTACACAGGGGTCTTGGACTGATTTATTTACCATTCACCAGTCCAACTACTCATCACTACGGCTTCCAGTACTTTGATGGATATGCTAACACCAGCCTACCAAATCCTTTAGGAAAAATGTGATGGAACAGATAAAGGGCATTCTAGCACAAAGATGACTATCACAACCATGACAAAATGAGCTTGGAAGAAATCTCCATGTCTGTCCTGCCTTTACAGGGCTGCATTCATTCACTGGCAGGGAGGCAGGAAGAGTTAGAAAAGGAATAGCTGGAGCCAGAGCACACAGGAGAAGGCTCTTTGTCTGTAACAGCTTAGACAGGAGTAGCTTACGGAGCCAGACAAAAATTCAGCCTACTCAGATGGATGTGAAGGGATGGGACGGCTAACAACTAGCTGGTGCCAAATCCCAGTGACAGATAAATGAAATGGAAAATAAAATTAACAGAACAGTCCAGTTCCTGAGCAGTCAGGAATTTCTGATCTATACCCCTCTGGGACACAGCTTCTCCATCCCTCAGCCTTGGTCTTTGAGATTTCACAGACATCTGCTGCACTGAGCATCCCTGCCAGCAAACACATGTTCCAAGGATCTCTATTTGCCTGTACCTTATTGCAAAGCAATGAAGAAGACTCCAGTTCACAGCACCCTCTGCATCATCCAATAACAGGCACAAATAAATTGTTAAATTAATGGGGTTTCAGTGTATATGGCATCATTTATCAGAGTTAGGTGCCTAAACAGAGGCTGCAAGATCTTAGTCTTTGCATCTGAAAGGGGTAACTTGATTTTCAGAAGTGCTCAACACTGCTGATGAGAATTACAGATACTGGCTTGTGTATGGGAACAGCTGTATTTAACATCTATTTAGGCTGTCAGAGCACTAAAAGGATGTGTAAAGAAAGTCCAGATCCAGACTTAAGGGTAAGGTTGTCATATTTCATCCAAACAAGAAATATTAAAAAAGAATGTAAGAGCAGGAAAGAATGAGGATGCTCTGAGGTCAGATCTAGTTTTTAAGACTATTGCTTTACCAATGTCCAAATCAAGAGACCACATGTGCTCTCCTTTCCTTCTTTCGATCTACCACTCACCCAAGCCTTGCAGAAGTCAACATGCCCCGAAACCAGGAGCCCAGAAATGGGCCGGACAAACATTCATGGTGCTTTCAAGCTGCATTAGTAAAGATTAAATACAAGCAAGATTGAAAGGGATATAAAATTCCTGCTTAAGCCTTCTCTCTCAGCTCAAGGGCAAAGAAATCTGCATCCAGGTCAGCTCATTTCATAATTGCTTTCCTCGGAGAGCTTTAACCACCACCTTTAATGCATCTCATCTTTGTCACTGCTGGAGAGGGTGATGCTTAGAGCACCAATGCCCTTGAATCAGCCCAGCTGATTTCTCATGAGCCATATACATATTATTTTTCATGAGCCATATACATATTATTTTTCAGTCCAGTGATGCTCTGGGCAGGGAGGCAGCAAGCCCCTACCCATTTGTGCATCACTCTTGCAGTGCCATCTGCCTGTTTGAACATGTTGGATCAAGCCTACTTCTCTAGGTCATAGCTCTTGGTCAGGACTTAGGAAGGCTGCATTTGCCTCTCAGTGAATTTTAGATAACATTTATGAGGCTGCATTAGTTTGGAGCTGGCAGTCTTCACCCTCCAGACCTCCTGCCAACACACTGGACCGGTTTCTATTAACCTCACACAAGGCACTGGCATGGGTCAACAGAGGTCCCACCTTGCTGGCCTTCTGTTTCATGCTTAGGGAGCTGAGATTGTTTAGGATAAGCCTGTAGTGCTCATGGTGGTTTCAGGCCAGCACAGGAAGTGAAGCTGCTGAATCTGTGCCTCAGCACTGAACTGAACAGCAGCAGGATGCTAAGACCACAGGGTTCCTGCTGCTCCAGCAGGAGCTGCCAAGGACAGATAAGTCAGCCCAGCACGAAGCACACACACTGCCTCTGCTCTGCTCTGCTGTCTGGATGTGCGAACGGAGCAGTGTGTCAGTATCTACAAGGACAAACTGTGCCCACAATTCACCCTTGAGAGGTGTCTTTAGGCAAGCTCCTGATGAGAGCTGGGTGCTGCCTTTCCTGAAGCACATATTCTCTCTCTGGACAGATTTCATTTCAACTCATAAGCTCCCCTCAAACTGCCCTCCAAAAATCCCAGTGGTTTTTAGATAGGTATAGTTAGTCATAAAAAGCTGAAGAAAATGCTTCTCCTTTCTCCAGAGAAAAAAAACACCAAAGCACCTCTTTTGACTTTCACTGAGGTTCTGGTTGGGACCTTTTTTTGGGACAAACTTTTTTTGTCTTGGGGCTTTTTTTTTTCTTTTCATACCTACATGTAAGAGAGCTTTAACTGAGGAATAACAAACTCTTGCTATCTCACCACCATTTTCAGCTGAGCTGACAGGAGAGCTGGGTGCCATCTCAGTGGAATGGGATAACATTGTCCACAGCTGCTGTGACGAGGAATGTCTGAGCACAAAGAACCAGTGTGAACCCATGCCTCCTGAAGCATTCACACTTAAGATCATATGTTTTCTTTGAAAATGTCTAATAAGGAGGAAGTATTCAAAGGAGCAGAAAATTAAATGGCAAATTTCAGTCTGGAGTTTTTCAGACTCCCTGAGAGGACAGATGCTGTCAAGATAGACTGACTCCTTGCAGGAGACCTGGGAAAACAGTGCTTGAGAAAATGCAGAACAGATGAGTTCAAGCATGAGTCTTCAGGGAGCAAGAGTCACCCAAAATTCTGGACAGCAAGAGACCACTCATGCTAAGGGGAAGCATCACCAGGAAGGGACCTAAGGACCATTCACAAAGAACTGTTAGCTGGGACAGAGAGGTCAGACCGTCCTCAGGCATGTCTCCACAGCTAAGCCGTACCATGAGGAAGCCCCAGTTTTACATGCTTTTGCATGTTTCCCAGAGCTGACTGCCCTCCCCTTCAGCCATACCACCACTGGATGTCAGCCCCCTGACAGCAAGCAACAACCCCTGTGCTGGCACTGCCTTTTGGAGGTTTCATTGAGGCTACTGGGGAAACACTGCGCTACTGCAAGAAAGCAGAAAAAAGCCTTGAAGAATGCCTGTAAATCACACTCTACTATGGAGAACTTCACAGCCACACCTGGACCATTTATAATCCAAGGCTGTGCTTGTTCCATCCTCATTGCTTCACCAACATCTCTAGCAGAAAAAAAACACAATTGCCTGTCAGCAGCCTATCATATACCCTGATACAGTGAGTTTATGCCCTCAGCAGGAATGATGGATAGAAGGTTCCTGCAGATTTTAAAACCTTCTCCAGCGAGTTGCAATGTCATGGACAAGTCTTTACAGAATCCTGCATTGAGAGTTTTGCCTCTACTGTCACATCGTCCCTATGTGGCCCTGAGCTTAGCAAGCTTCACTGCTTTTGACAGATCATACCAATTGTTCTGAAAAACTATGCCTGTTGAGCTTGTCTTAAATCACTTATCCTAAGTAACAAGATTAAATGCAGAGAGCTGGCATTAAAATAAACTTGCTAACTGGTGAAACCTAGTGCACTGACATCACAGGGAGAGTGCAGGTGCCCATAGGAGGACCACTAGCAAGGGTTGTAGCGTTTAATTCCCTGTGACCTCATACATCCTATTTGTGTTTTCCTCACACCTCCCCACACTCACACACATTTGCAGTTCTTGAATTAAAGCATTAGTAAAATAGCTTAAAATTCAAAAGAACAGGAGCTTTGCAGGGCTAAATCTCAGCTGGAGCTGCTAAAACAATGCTAGCCAAGGTTTTGAAAGAGAGGAAATCTCAGCCTGGGTTTTAAACTAATTCCTGACTATCAGGAGTTTCAGCGAGATGTATAGAAACCCAGAGGTGGGGAGGAAGGAAAGGGCTTGTATGAGAGCACTGCCTATAGCTGTTTTCCAGCAGAGAAGTCTGGATTTTAGAGAGGGATAACAAAGTCATGTAAGACTTTTCAGCTACAAGAAGAAGGCACGTGAGAGATTGGCAGAGGTGCCTGCAGTGATAAGGGGTCTGGAAAAGGCAAAGAACAATCAGTGATTCAGCACCTTTTTTTTTAGTGCAACAGCCAGAGGACAACAAAAGAAGGTATTGGGAGTCAGCACCACACCAAAGAGGACATGGTTCCTCATACAGTTTGTAGTCAAAACCACCAACCTCCTTGCAAAGCAACGTCACAGAAACCAAAATACTGAGGGACCTGACAAGGAGGGTGAACAAGCTCAAGGGATACAAATCCCCAACAATATAAAAATTACATCCTTCTCATGAATCTCTAAGCTGAACTGTTCCTGGGCATCTGCTGACCTTTATGACCACACACATGCTCCTGGGCTAAAGCAACCTTGAATCCAAACCAGTGCTGTGAGTCACTATTACCTGCTCACCAGGCTTCAGCATGGCCCTGGACTGGATAGACCTCATGCTCAGTACCATCCAGCCAGCTCCTCCTGAGTCCTCACTAAACCACACCCCATAGCCTACCCCAGGGATTCACCCAAAGGCACCAGGGCACTGCAGGCTTCCTATGCAATTATTCCCAGCACTACAGGATTTGTTTACTATGAGCAGCCTCACAGGAAGCAGTCAGGCTGGAGAGGGCAAAACTGAAAGGGTGCAGATACTATCTGCTATCAAAGCTGCTCTCCCTGCTCAAAGGCAGACTTCACAGAAGTTCAGTGTCTAAAGAGAAGCTCAGTTCAGAAATGAAGCAAAAGAGTTGCTGCTTAGAAAAAAACCTGGTAACAGTGACAAAAAAACTCAAATGAATGTCTTAGCAGTAGTATCAAGCAGTTAGTTGCAGGTAAAATTTGTTTCCAGTTTGGTCGCCTTGGTTTAGACCTGCACTTGAGTTTTTCTCTCCTTAAAGAAATGTTTGCTTTGTTGTTTGGTTGAAGTTGTTAGGACGCAGTCAGCTGTTATACAGAATTAAATGCTTTTTATTATGCAAAGGCTGACGCTGTCTGAGCTGTAACTGCATGGCTTTGAACAGCATATTAATTCAAAGTCTGTATGATTACACTTTACCATTAAAGGTCACTCAGCATTTTGTATTTGCCAAGTCAGTGATTTTTGATGCATGCTGTATGGACCTTTGGATGTCTATACATTATTTCTAAGGTATGTGCAAGAATCAAAACAAGCCCTCTGTGAAGAAGGCTTTAGGTCACTGCTTGAACCACTGTGTTCTTAGACGTAACACATAGAGATAATGAAAAACACCCAAAACTTTTGTAAAGCCACAGTGCAAGTATTTGTCCCGAGTTATGTCAAAGAGCATTGGGGCGGGGGTGTGATTTAAGAAAAACTGTGCAAAGGCAGCATCTTTTATCCAGAGAATTCAGTGATGCATGTAGTAGACATCTTGCATTTACTGTTTTTGTTCAATCTGTTCCAGTATATTTAGCAAACTGACAGACTGCTTCTCTTCAGCAGGTAGTGTGCTTCCATCATCTTTAGGCATCTCAGATGGCAGAACAGTGTTTAGACAGGCTACAGGTCTGCTCCACATGGACTTCTATTCCATGGAAGCTAAAATCTGAATACACCTAAATGCCTCATGAGCCTACCAGAAGTTAGTTCTGTATCTTTAAGCAACTAAATTCTTTCCAAAACTCCAGCCAACATTTGCTGTCCCTTGAAAATTTACAGACTGCATCCTTTGCCATGTGCTGTACATTGTTTATGTCCAACTAAATATACACTGCTGTTATGGATGGAAGGACAGGGTATTGGTTGGTAGAGCTCATCCTCAGTTTTCAAATCAATATTATAGTTTAAGATAGTGTCCCAAAGTGATTAAAAGATTCCATTTGTGAATGGTAAAAAAACAAAAAAGCAAACTAACAAACAAAAAAACACCCCACACCCAACCATCATACCATTCTACACAAGAGCCACTGGAAGAATTTACATTTGCAGAACTGTAGAAACCTGAATTTTCTCTGTGGCAAGTGCGAACTGTAGTACTACACCACAGCAACAGAGTATGCAAAAAGGGGTATGTATCTACCTCTTAGACATAGTTTATTGATTCTGCATGATTATTTCATATCACATATTTGAATTAATTTTACAGCTTTCACCTCAGCATTTTTTTCTAAGCCTTAACTAGATTTAACAGAAGTTTTTTGGAAGAGAAATTTGACTGAAGTTTGATCTGAGCCACCTTATCTCTCGCACAACTGAGGCAGAAGCAAGAAAACACATCAACAAATTTTTCCTGATGTGCATGCACAGGGGGACTGAAAACACTGCTGCAAGACCATTTGCTTGCTAAGAAAGTGCACCTTAAGGACTGCAGCATCCCCGGGCAGCTGTGGCCCCACGAGTGGTCAGGAGCCAACAGGCAGTTTCAGCTGTGGCAGGAAGGCAGGAGACATCAAAGATGTTACATCCCCCACAAGCAGCACAACACAGGCCAGCTGGCACTCGTGTCCCACTGGTGAGGAAGTTAATACCTCTTCTTTTTTCCTCATTAAGTCACAGCAAGTCCACAGACAAGACAGCTGATGACAACCAGAACTTGCTGGTACTAGAATTTGTTTCCTCTTGAGAAAAGGGCTTCCCTGGCAAGCATTCTTCTGTTAGCACTGACATGCAGACATATCCCAGGCCTAAGTGCATCTTGCCATCACACTTGGCATTCGTTCAACCTGGGAGATGCAGTTATTACTCAAATGACACTTCCCATTTGAAAACTGTTGTAAAAAAATAATGAGTACACTTTGCAGGTAAGCCACCTCTTCCACTGTGCCATTTCATGCCGAGAAAGCAAGCCCCATTCATTGCTTCTGCAAAAATGGAGGCTTGTATTATGTAATCTGTGCCATTTACGTTGTTTTCTTACTGTTCCTAAACTACCGCATCACAGTTTCAAGACGAGGGCCTCTTTTCAGTCATAGAATCATAGACCATGCTGAGTTGGAAGGGACCCATCATGATCATTAAATCCAACTCCTGGTCCTGTGCAAGACAGTCTGTTCACCAGGCAGCATAAAGTTGCTGTGGCTGTGACGCGATGTTCTCGGCAAGCATGACAGTGACCAGTGTGTTTCTGCCCTGGCAGGCCAGCCTCAGAAGCCAGTTCCAGCCTGGTTTCCTTTGTCTCAGCCCAGTAGTTGCAACACTGAAAATCTTTTTGTGCAGTTAGCAAAGGGAGCCACAGCAAATGCCACGTGCTTCCCACAGCCAGCACTGGTGGCTGAGGTACTCAGTGGAGGTGGAAATGCAGTGCTCACGCTCTGATGGATAGCTTGATCCCTGACGGACAGCCTGATCCAGTGCCCAAACAGGTTTTTTTACTTACAGCATCCAGGAAGTACAGTCAATTCAGAAGCCATTCAAGCTTCAAGGGCTAGATAATACCCGAGCTCCTCTGACTCCTGATTCAACCGGTACCAACCAAGCCCGCACCCAGAGGGCTAGCTCTCACCCCACCCTGCTTTTAAGCACCATCCACAACCTGCCTTGCTCATCTCTGTAATGTAGAGAATAAATGTTTGGATGCATTAGCATCACAGGAGTCCGTGGTCTCGAACAGGAGTTGGCGAAACAGCAAGAAACATCTCAGAGCAAGAAGGAGCTGCACTCAAAGAAAGTATCTGGAAACAGACTGCAGAAGGATACTTCAAACAGTGCCATTCCTGAGAGGAGTGGAACACTTACATCCAGAATGAAAGTGTCAGGCAGACACTTTGAGCTGATCTCAAACAGCTTTTTCATCTGACAGAAGAAAATTATTTCTAACACACACACACCCCAATTTTACATCACTGCAAACAGAAAAATAAGGACTGGAAATATTCTCTGTGATCATGGGGTTTGGAGGGTATGAATCCATTTAGAAAGATATTCAGAAGTTTAAGACACAAATTGCACAAGACCTAAATTTGTTTATCTGCAGACCACCTTTGCTATACAGTGACTGTCCAGAGAAACTCCCTATCACACATCCTCCTTCTCAGCCAACGTTCCAGAGGGAAGGATCCACACACAATTTTACAATCCACCAGGATGCAATGAACCATCCAGGTCACAGAGCAGGTCTGGGTGGGACAGGCAGATCATGAAATCCCTGCTCCACCAGAAGCAAGCTGTCCATCACGGACCATTTGCAAGGAAATGTCCCTTCAAGGACAAGGGGTGGCACATGTCCCTGCTGAAACCAGGGACTTTTCTCACACCTTTTCTGGGTGAGCTCAAGCAATACTCACACCAAACAACTCTAACAGCTGCTGCACCCCGGGGATCCTCAGCACTTGCAACGCAGAGCTGATCTGGATCAGGATACTCTGGATGGTGACAGACTTCCCCAATCTTTCAGTTTTGGCAGCAGTTCACAGGTTTGTCCAGTCTCAACTGAAGCACAGCAGCTTGGCAGATGGCTGCCCAGTACCCTGGGGACCCATCCACCTAATCTCACTCTGCAGACACTACCCCCTCCCTCCCTTTCTTGGGCTCCGTTCACTAGGCCACTACATTGTGCTACCTCTAAATTATCTTTAAATCAGCACCGAGTAGTACCCCAGCCTCTTGCTCTCTCTCAAAACCCTTGCAAGCAAACAAAGGTTCTCCAAAGAGAAACACATGCCTCAGAAAAAGACATGCCTGAGAAAAGTCACCCCAGCTCCCAGGCCTGCCAGCCTGTCTCTCCATGAAGCCGGGATTGTTTCGAGCAATCAGCTATTGTGCATGCACAAAGACAGTTTATCAGCCATGGCCAACGCACCCTTACTTTGCACTGGTGGCCTTGTATGGTGTACAACTTGTGCTGCCTTAACGCTGAATCTTCCAGAACATGTCTCAGAACACATCCATGAAGGCAAGTGCCTCCAGAGATGCTCTGTGGCACTCCCACAGACAGCCTGACTCTTCAGCCCACAGGAATCAAAACCCAAACCATCTCTTACATCAAAGCTGCAAAATCAATTGCCAGACTTCCCTGGTGTGATGGGCAAGAATAGAAAGGACCTTATTGGTATGGAGGCAGGGAGGGGAAGTACTCTGAAAAACACCCAAGTCTTTCAGTTACTCAACTTGACAACAGTAAAGAAAGGTTTGCTGAAAAAAAAGCCACTCGCATGTTCATTAGGATCCTCACTGCTCTTCTCCTTCTCACTTTGATCGCACACAGATCAAACTGAAAACTGGAAATAGTAAATAAATAGTAAATCAAACAGTCCTCTTAAGCATGAATAGCACAAGAGAACTACTTTCACACAGGTCAGTTGAGCAAGAATTTTCTGTGTGGATTAAGAAGTCCTATTTTGTTTTGTTGCTTCAAGTTCTGAAAACACCAGCATATAAGTTTATTGAAATTTTTTTTAACATCACCACTACCACAAAGGATGTTCTTACACTCCCTAACGAATCAAGGCTGTAATTGAATGGGAGCATTTGTACAGGGTCTCCTACATGGTTAACCTCACCTCTCTCCCATCAAAAGCATGCCCCAAAACCAACTCTCTGTCTGTGTAGATCAACAGAGCTAGGACAGATTCACCAAGAGCGTTAAACTGGTAACATCTGCTGAAACACATCAACTAAGGATATGACTGATGAAAAAGTATTTGGAGTAGAAACAGGCTTCTTTCTACTAGCTAAACCAGAAAGGCTTGGATGACTCTCAGCAGTCTGTTACAATTGCTTCAAACACTGGGTGTGCAACTTCCAGTTTCATTACAAATACTGCATTTGACTTTCTCTCTGTGTTAATGGCCCTAATGCACAGACAGAATTAAAGTGTGACTGAAGCTACAAAACTAATAGTACTTGCAGTCACCTATTACACACCCAAATCACTTCAATAACATACACATGTGCCTTTGCCCGACAATATACTAACTGGACCCTGTGGGAGCCAGGTAATTGCTGTTTATAGCATGGAAACACTCATCTGTACAGGAGTTAGAAACTTCAGTGAGTTTGTGTGAAGTTCAAACTCATTACACTGTATGTTTATGTTCTCATTGAAAAGCATAGCTGCAGTTCCCGGGAGCAAGGATGAAGATAGTACCTCAGTTGCACAGGAGCATGCCTGCGTAGTTTAATACTCTACAGTTTTACACTTTTGGTGAAATCATCTCAACCCCATTCCTACACTGAAAGCGCAGTGCTACTACTCAGCCAAAGGCTGACTTTTCTGACAACGTCTTGTTCAATTCAAGAATTTGGCTAGATTAAGAGAGCTTGTCAATGCAGCAACAGAGCTGATGTGTTACACACACAAGTTACTTGGAGACACACGCAAAACCAACTGCACGATATGCAGGCTAAGGGTCCCAGCCCTGAGGTGCGTGTCCCAGTGCAGCTTCTCTAGTGCAGCTCGTGTCTCTCGGGATCTAGCAGTAATGAGCACAGAAGTGGGCTCCGAGCTTTTTCCCCTTCTGGCACTGTGA
Source organism: Pachycephala philippinensis (assembly GCA_013397055.1). Classification (NCBI taxonomy): domain Eukaryota; kingdom Metazoa; phylum Chordata; class Aves; order Passeriformes; genus Pachycephala; species Pachycephala philippinensis. The sequence continues at coordinate 21,724 of VWZT01016576.1, read as the reverse complement.
AAAGGATAAAAAAAAGGAAAAAGAAATTAAGAGCGTA
>VWZT01016576.1:0-21026 GCA_013397055.1 Pachycephala philippinensis | reverse complement strand
AAGAAAAAGCAGAAGCCTTTTCCAGCCCTGAGGCTTTCCCTCTCGGTCCGACTTCAAAAAGCAGAAGAGCGCAGATGTCTTCAGAGTAACCCCATCTGAACACTCGAAACTGATTTTACAACTTTTGTTTTTTTCACAGTTCGCTGGAAGCTGTCTTGCATCGTCAGGTTTTAGAGCACTCAGCCACATCATTAGAATTTCTCTAACTAGGACCTCTGTGCATTCTTCGTTGAAATAAAAATGGGGTCTCCCTGTCAAAAGCTGTGCTTTGGAAAATACCCCCAAATCTCATTAGCGCAGTTAGAGAAGTTAACTGCGCAAGTAGCTAGCAGAGTGCATAAAGGATGCCAGTTTCTGTAGGTTCAGTATATTTGTGTTTTGTTCAGCAGCAGATGAAAACTTTGATTTTAACTCATCAAAACTGAGGATAGGCTTTCTGGATCAATGTCCGAGGACCAGGGGTCACTGAACACACTGTATGTTTACTTCATCCCGAGCATGGGCAAAAAAAGCTGCATGTTAGGTGGCAGGCAAGGTTGTTTTCTAGTGCTGTGCTCTTCTGAAAGGCTTTGGACAGTGCTGGTGGTAGAAGTACATCACCATGAAGTCACTGATCTAAGTGTACCACACTCAGTAGCTGAGGAGACAGCGTAGCCCTGCCTTGTTCCCCACTGGCCTCACAGCTCAGTGCCAGAACCACCCTCCTTGCCAGCCCTGGGCGATCTCAGCCTTTCTACAGCCCCATGGCAAAAAAAAATCCATTTCTGGCAGGGTAAAAGTAAGTCCAGGCATAATGTGTGAAGCACCCTGGCCTGAAGCTTTCCCTGTTTGGCAATAAGACACGGGTAAGCAACACCATCTCTGGACTCTTGCAAACTTGTCTGGGAGCTCCATTCAGCAGCACCTCCCCATGCTCCTCCCTATAGGGCTGTGGCATGCAGAGTTCACACTGCTTCTCCTAAACTGAACCCACTGTTTCTCACCACTTCCAGCTCCACACTTCCAAACAGTAATGCTCCGGCTTTACACCCACATCACCCAGCAGCAGGCTGCACCACCTCTGCCATCTGGGTGCCTCAGTGGTGTACGCTGTCTTTCAGAAGATGTTCTGCTCTTTCCCTTAAACTTTCCCTCTCGCCATCCTAAGCCTTTCGCCTACTCCCCAGCACCACAGGCTGTCTTTACCCATCCATCCCAGAAGCAGCACAAGGTCTGCCCCCTGCCCTGCTCAGCAGCACCCCAATCCAGTTGCTTCTGTCCTCTGGGAACAGGTGGGTGAAAACATGTCTTTCCATCCCGTGAAACAGCTGGCACGGGTCCCAAAGAGGTCCCTGTGATGCAGCTCCTCCATGCCAATTGTCTGTGGCTGAATTGCCAGGCAGGGCTGGATGATGAGCTGAAGGGCTTCACCCCTCTTCCCCAGCCACAGCTGTGATGCCAAACATGCTTTGACCCTGCCAGGGTTTTGTCCCATCTGTCAGGCACCCTTGAGGCCCTGGGAGCCAGTGTAGGGGCACAGGCTGCAGATTCCCCATCTGTGCCACATCTGAGCTGGCTAATGCAGCGGAAAAAGAAACCACCCAGCGCCTGGGTCTCCAGGGAGTTGATGCACTCTGCCTGCCTCTTCCCTGACAGGCTGAGGTCATGCGACTGCAGGCCAGGAGGCAGCTGGGAGCAAAAGCAGGGCGGGAGTGGGGGGCTGGTGATGTCCCTTGCAAGGCATATCCCCCTGCACTGGGCACCTAGTTGGCGGATGCAGCCACTGCTCTCCAGTTCGGACATTTTTCCCCCTTATTTGTGTTGAGAAAAATTCGACCTTTTCTCTCTGATCCAGGCATCTGGCCTGAGTCACCCAGACATTTAGGCTGCTAGGAATATGCTTTGTGCTGAAGGACTGGGAAAGGAGAGCATTTGCCAGCCTGGGGCAGGGTGATCCTGCAAGCCTCTGCTATATGGGCATCTAGCTGTTGGTTAGCTTCACTGCAAAGGAGGGTGATGGGGTCCTGAAACTGGCACAAACTGGCGTTTCTTACACCACTGATGATTGTTTTCTGCAGAAGGGCCATATTAAATTCTAAAACATTTCTGTGAATGGGCAATCAGCAGAGAAATGCGGTGGGTTTAGGACATTTGTGAAGGAAATCTGTGGTTTTTGTCCAAAGGCTTGATATAAGTTTCCAGGTGGTTATATAAAAAAAACTAAAAGTCACCAAAAGCTGACACAAAACCTGGCAGCTTGCTAAGTAATTATGAGCTACATATCACAGTTACAGAGCACTCTTAATTGCTTAAGAACTTAGTTTTGAGCACACAGAATGTGTTTTTACACAACCCAAAGAGAAATAAAAAACCCCAAAAACGCGCACAGGCATTCAGCCTGTGTGAAGATGGCAAACAGTCAAGTCCAGCCTGTGCAGTGGCTAAGCTGCTCTGAATTCCCCAGCCATGGGCAGTGATAGGGAGCAGGGAGCCAACACTGGGCAGGTGACGTGCCTGTGCATGGGTACTGGGCTGAGGTTGAGCAGGGCATGGGAAATGGGAGACCATCTCAGAGGCTGGTGACTGTGGCAGATAGAAGTATGAAAGCACCACGAGGGACAGCTGGATCTCACAGCTTGGATAAGGGGGATTTGTGTGAGAAGTGGCCAAACTGCAAAGGCAGTTGCTGGGGGTATTTTGAGGAACGGAGCCTTGCAAGGCCAACAGTGCTCTAGTAACGCCATGCTGAGATTGCCCAGGTAACAGTATTGAAAATACCAAGTTTGGGTATGCCAGATAGCAAAATTGGTACCCAGGGCAAAAAAGTAGTTGTGGTGGACTGCATGTTTGCAAAGAGCCTTGAGCAGAAAACAGGAGGTCAATAAACAGGAAAATGCGTAAGACAGGTGGTGTCAAGGACTGCCAAGGTGTGCTTGTCAAGCAAGCCCACACTTGACCACCAGAGTGGGAGCAGGGCAGCAAACCAAACTTGTTTTTCTGACTATAACACATGGGTCAAACCTGCTTCTGGTCACAACACAGGGGTCATAGGGTGCTTTCTCTCATCAACAGGGCAGCACATAGGTGGATGCATGGATTGAGCATTGCCATGTCAGTGCCTGTTCCAGCCAGATGGCACCAATCTCTTCTCACCACTTTCTAAGACAACCTTAATTGTCTAGGTCAAAAATTCACAGCTGAAAATACCCTACCTAACTACCCCACCCCATAATGAAAAAAATAAGAAGGAAAAATAAAAAAGAAGTATATCAAAATCAGTGTTCTGCAAAGAGTAACCAATGCATAAATTCTGTAATTTTTTGCCCATAAAGTTCCTGTCTTGCTCATTATTCTCCTCTCACAGGGAAGTAGTACAGGAAACTCTTTTCCAAATAATCTTTCCTTATTCAAAAGGCAGAAAACCACAAGTAAGCAATCATCCAGGTACTCACCAGAAAATTTCTCAGGACATTGCATTTCAAATCAAAGAGACTGTCTTTTGTCTTGAGGAAGAAGAAGGCTAGCGATATAAAAAAATAATAATATAATTTAAAAAGCCTAACCAGAAACACCACTATCTACAGATGGAAAGACTGAGTTAATCATTAATTGGATTTTCCTCTGTGTGTCTGGATTTTCTGGACACAGCTGGGAAAACATTTTTTTTTCTTGTTTTACTCAGAAAAACAAAGTCACCATCACAACCATTTTTTTCTGAATTAAGAGTGGAAAAGAAGCTGCAACAGCACAAGGGGAACAGCAAACTTGGAAGTGAGGTGCAGACTAAGAAAAACTGGGCATGTGTAAAGATGGTAACCTTCCTATTATTTCTTAAAAAGAGTCAGGTATAAATCCTTATAGTAAGGCCTGGGGTGACAGCCACAGCATGGAATGGGCCAGTGAACACACTGGCTAGTTAGCCAGCTTCACTGTGAGAAGATGTATGCTGCAAGCCATGCCAGTATCACCATTCTTCACTTGCCTTTTTCCTCACAGGTTGTCAAGTTTGTTTGGCCTCATACTCAGAGCTCCTGGAAACTGCTCTCTTATGGGTTAACTAACTCTTGTCCTGCTCCTTCCCTCATGGACAATTCTCTAGAGTCTTGCTATACCCAGGAAACAATCCAGAGGTATCAGTACATTCCGTCCTCCATCTGACATGACCAATGGGAAGGAAACGACCAACATTCCCCACCTGGGGAGCCCTGTAACTGGCCATAATTAGATGATTTGAGGGGAAATCTCAAACGTTTGTTATTCCATCCATCAGAGTGTGGGGATCTCCAATTTTATATTCATTTACAAAACCAGGGAGCTCATAGCACCTCCCCTGCTGAGTCTTTAGAAATCTCATTATTAGCCCAAGTCAAACTGAAGAACACAGAAAATCCTGCTGAATATCCCTGCTTTGGAAGGTTCTTGGTTACCTCATGGGTCTCTGCTGTCACCTCCTCTCTTAATCTTAACCCTTGCTCTTCCCCATGTCTCGCAACTCTGTCTCTTTGGCCTTCTCTTTCGAAGGGGCTGCAGGGTCCTGAAATCAGCCCATCTATACTGGGTGCAACCTTCTGAGCAGGCTGCCATCCCCTCCCCAACAAACAACCACAGCTCCTGGATGTTTGTGTGGAACTGATGAGCCCACAGTAGAGACAGGCCATTAAATCTCTTCCTTGCCAACTCCCTCCAAAAGTGGCAGCCCAGTGCAGCAACCATGGTGTAACCTAGGGACCCTACTAAAAGTTTGCCAGAGGGAAGACCATGAGGAAGAGTCCCAGCCAGATTGATGTTGGCCATGTTCTTCCCAAGCATCTCCAAAAGTGACAGAGAAATAGTCAGTTGTTACTGGGCTACCAAGTCCTGCTCCTACTGCTTCCCAGCGCTAAGGGTACAACCTAGCCTTCTCTCTGGATGGGGGAAAGCCCTCCATCCTGCTCCTGATAGGCAAGCAGGAAGCTGAGTGTAGGAGTTCAGGATACTCCAGCAAGGGGAACGCCAGCAGTGGAGGCAGGGAAAAGGAAATTTCAGCCAGTTCCCAGGAGCTCAGTGTTGTTTCTTGGTCTGGATCTGTGCCACATTAGATCATTAGATGGAGGTTTCTAGGGATCAAATCACCAAGACTCTTTCCCTTCCCCCAGTTTGCTGCATAAAGGGTAAAGAACAGAATCATGTTTTGGTTTATTTGCAGTGTCATTCATATGGCAAGGATAGATTTGGCCTTGGGATAATATGAGGAAAAGGTTCTTTCACTGTGTCATGGTTTAAGCCCAGATGGAAATTAGGCACCATGCAGCTGCTCACTCAACCTACTCCCCTCTCCTCCCTCACCCCAGTGGAATGGGAAGCAGAATCAAAGTAAAACCTGTATGTTGAGATAAGAACAGTTTAATAGTGAAAATAAAGTAAAAAAAAAAAAAAAGGTAAATAATAAGAATGATAATAAAAAAACCCCAAGTGATGCACAGTGCAATTGCTTACCACCCACTGACTGAGCCAGACCTCTCCTTCCTGAAACCAGATCCTCTGCCCTTCCAGGTAACTCCCCCCAGTTCATATACCGGGCATGACGTTCTGTGGTGTGGAACATCCCTTTGGTCAGTTCGGGTCACCTGTCCGGCCATGCTCCCTCCCAGTTCGGTTTGTGCACCACCTCCCTGGCAGAGCGTGAGACTAGGGAAAAGTAGTCTTTGACTTAGGATAAACATGACTTAGCAAAAAGCAAAACATCCATGTGTTATTAACACCATTCTCTCACTGAATCAAAAAACCAGCCCTGTAACAGCCACTAAAAAGATTAACTCTGCCCTAGCTTAACAAGGACGCACTGCCTTGTACTACAGAGCATGCATCACATCAGAATCATCAGCCCCACAAGTCGATCTGGCATGCACATCTCCTCAGCTCCTTCCCAGTGGATGCAGTGCCTAGCAGAAAAGCAAGGGAATAATCTAAGGAAAGAGAGACCTTTCTTTCTCAGGTTGAAGCCATATGTTCATCCGTTGAATCAGATTATCAAAGGCCATCTCAAAATAAGTGAAAAACCTGTGCCTAAGGAGTCTTAGGAGTCTTCCACTCAGAGCCCCATCTGCCCTAGACTCACTGATTCCTTCTACTGTCCCTACTTTTTGCCTGCATTTCGTAACCAGATGGATTCATTAGCAAAGTAGCCCATCTAGACTATCAGCCACAAGAAAAAAGAATGTTTGGCATAAATATCAGCAGTGGTGTTCAAAAGTGCACTCAAACACACAGGTGAGGAGACAGTGTATTTGAGCAGAAGAGAAATGTTCCAGGTGGTCTTTTACCCTCTACCCTGAACAATATATGTGATTCTACAGAGCATTCTTCTTTCTACAGAAACCTTAGCCAGTCTCACAGAAATCTTTCTGGTCTTGACCTCCAAAAGGAGATGCCAAATACTGTAACTGTATGGTATGCTATCATCAAGGGAAGCATACATTTCAAGCCAAGATATGGTGGCTTTGTGGTTTTGGCTTCCTTAGACCCTGGCATACTCCTGTTGAGTCTCCTGTACAGTTTTGCCTTTTTCATGAGTGTTTTCTTTATCCTGCTACAGATGGTTCAGAGGACTGAGACTGCACATCAGATTCAAAGCCAGTGAGACATGAGGGGAAAAGAAAATTTATTCAATGGTCTTTTTTTTGGTAGGGTAGATAGCTGCTTTTTACAGGACTATCAGCACCTGGAGAACCCGAGTCAGAGAAGGACTGCTGCAGCTACAGTTGTGGGTTCCACTGACATGCAACAAGCAGGCTTCAGAGCCAGGCAAACATCAGGCACATCACCCCACTCTCCTCCCCAAAATGAGATAATTATGGCCTGTAACTCTGGCATGTTCATACAGCAGTCTCTACCTGAAATGCTGCAGTCAAAAACGGAAACAACATTGCTCTGAAGAAGCTTCAATATTGCTTCCTCTGCTTAAACAAATCTGCAATGGGTGTCAACAGCAGAGAGCTGGAAATGGATGGGCACATCCATATCCCTCCCCAGCTCTGCCCAGGCAGTGAGCATGCATCAGTCACAAACAACAGGTGGAAAGTTAAACGGGGACAAGCTCATTTCACTGGGACAGAGCCTAGCCCGTGTGAACAGATCATTACTGGCTTTGGTCAGAACTGGAAGGTCTCAGCTGGCAGGTCTCTCAGCAGATTTTCTAAACAAAGGAAAACACCATTCATTCCCACAGCAGAGAACAGGAGCCAGAACTGAAAAAGACTCAAGACAGAAGTATCGTGTGTCCAGCCAGAGTGTGACACCAGAGACAGACACTTTTCTGGTGCAGCACCATGGTAACAGCCATGGGCTGCTGTGCGGTGGGCTGTATCACCAAGCACGGGGGAGTATGGTGTTTTCTTCTTCTGTGGCTGGTTTCTTGGGGCAGCCTGCCACACAAGGCTGCTGCACAGCCTACTGGGCTAATATCAGCCTGGAAGTGTCACATGAAGGGATGGAAAGCCTTAAGAGAGCAACAGCCCCAAGGTGCCTGGGAGAACAGAGCAAGAAAGAAGGCATAGCTTTGCATCAAGAGACAGGGAGCATAAGCCTGGCATCACACACTGAAGATGTGGATAGAAAACTGGCTACCAGGGAAAGACTCCTGTCCTCTCTTCTCATGTAAATCTTCTACAATTTCTTGCTCTTTTCCTAAGTTGGACACCAGACCTCCTTTCAAACTTCTCACCTGTCTCTCTTCCCTGCCCAAAAATCAACATCAGCATGCATCTTCTAAATGTCCACTGTCTCCTGTACCACCTCATTTCCTCACAACCAAACTCCACCTCTTGCTCCTCACAGCCCTGGCTTTCTACAGCACTCAAACCCATACCCCAGCATTGGAGCTCTCAGTCCCCCTGCTCTCTGCTCTGTGGCAGTGCTGCCCTACCGGCGAAGAGTCCCAGCCTCACTGCCATACATCCCAACACTCACGCTCCCTATCTCCTTAGCAATTATTATTATTAATATTGTTCTTTCCCCAGCTAATAGTTCATTACCACCCTGCCCATGGCCTGGAGCCAACACTTCGTCAATGAGATGGGGACACAACCTTGACATTTCATATTATTTGAAGCAGCAGGAAAGATGTAGGAAGTTTCTACCTGCCCCACTCTCATTCCTTCCTACCATTTGGCAGTTGTGCCAAATGCCACATTTAACCAGGCTCACCCTTTGCAGACAGAATGCTCTAGCTGAGGAGCATCATTTTGCATTTGAACTTTTTTTTTTCTGCTTTTTTCCCTCACATTAATTGCTATTATCACCTTTGCTGCCCCTACTCTTTGCCTCAGCCTTACTCTTCCATCAGCAACTGGGTAAAGCAGCTCTTACCTGCTCCTGTGCCCTCAGCATTAGTTTTCACCATTTGCATACATCTTCCTCTGCACCCTAGATCCCTGTACTAAAAGCCAGAGTATCTGCTATACAGCAGCTGTCTCTTCCTTCCCCTTAATTCCAGAAAATCCTCACCAGGAATGCCAAAGTCATGAAATAGACATTGCAGTACTCTAGCATGGAGATTCAATTTCCTCCAAAGCAGGTTTTTTCTGAACAACCAAGGGTGTTGGTGGGCCTTGCCTGTCATTTATCAGTCCCTACCACTCACCATCACCATGTAGATCCAGCATTTACATGTGGAACAGATGTACTGCTCCTGACTCCCTCAAATCCAAAAATCCTTATTTGGTTTGTTTTCGAAAACTTGATTTTTTTCATCCACTGCCATATCGACTTCTTAGAATTCCATCAAGTCAGCTTTACAACTCCCTAATTATCTCAAGTTCAAATTCAACTCAAAAATCAGCCCAAGGGAAAAAAACCACTCAGTTCCACAAGTATGTGTTCCAATCCTTTACAATTCTTTTCCATTTATATATTTTTAATTAGAATGCTAGATTTTTGATAGCTGGTGCAGAAGCAACATGCTGTTTTCTTCCCTTTCCTTGATGTCATAAATACTCTCTTGTGGCTTGAAGAACTTACTGGATTCCTGTTTTCTGAGAGAAGCAGAAGATGAAGAAGTATGTATGGTGATGAAGTGATAACTATCTGAGACAGTTGTGGGAGATACAAGCTTCATTCAAAGCCTGCTGGAATTGGTGGAAAGCTATCACTGCCTGCCTCAGCCTTTGGAGTCTCTCTTGATTCTTCACAACTTTAGATTTTCAATAACTCTCTTAAAAGTAAACTTTTAGTCTGATTCTGATCCTACTGAGCACATTCAGCCTTCACTGCCTTATGTAGCAGTGGCAAACAGTCAGCTGTTCTCAGGATAAGGCTGTGTGCAAGTGCTTTCAAGTGCAGGACAAGCAATTCTTAATTATAGTTTTTCATACTGGTAGACTTGTCTGAAGTCCAGGGTGCACACTCATGAATTAATCCTCCTACACCACTTGCCAAAAATGCAAGCCCTAGCAATCTGACTTCTCAGATGAAACAACCAAGGCAGAGAAGTTAAATGACCTGATCAAACCACAGATGCAAGTGAGTGTTACACTCAATATGAAAAGGCTGCTTTTTGCATGGCAATAAACCAAATGTCTCTCAGCCAGGCGCCTCTCAGTCCCTACTAAACACATGGTTCAGTCCCACTGCATGTAGTCACATACATGAAATTAGACAGACACACCACTACTTTATAAATTCAGGACACAAAGGTCTCAGATTCACATTCATATTTTTAGCTGGTCGAGAACTGTGTTGAATGCATCTACTACATTCGAAGTGGCCACAAAATAGCCAGTCAGCCCAGCTGCCTCAGGAGTGAGCTCTGTGGAATGAGACATCAAGGAGGGCCTGAATTTCCCCAGATTGCCTGGGCTTGTTGGAACTGGATGGGAAAATAAGAGAACGATATTCCAGAGGCACTCAGGTTTGTCCCTCCATCCCCCTGCTTGAATGGGGAAAACCTTTCACTCAACGAGCTCAGATTAATAAACCTGACTTACATGTTGGATTTGAGTTTGAAAGAATTTTCTGAATTGGATGGAAGATTTTTGCCTCTCTTTGCAAGTCAATATTTGTAAATGTGTTAGTGGCTCCCTTGATACCAAGAGAAGATCACTGTTTTCTGTAGGTAAAATACAAAGGCTCAGCTTTTCCAAAGAACTCATCCAGCAGTTCTTTAGACACACCTATGAAAGGCAAACAGATTTGCACTGGATGTTAGAAAAAGCTAAGAGTACAATGGAAAATCCTTCTACTTCCCATTATGGGAATGTGCTTATTGCTAAAGTAACTTGTTTAAATAATGGCTTTGATCTCAAAAGAAAACAAATACTGCAGGCTTATGATGACACACAACTACCAAATCATCTGGTGGCATGACAGGAATCCTTTTTGCATTTCCTGCATTCTCCCTGCATTTCCTGCAGGGAATGCATTTTTTGAATGGAACATGTACATCACAAAGGTAATGCTTGTATTGAGGCTATGGACCTCAAGCCATATAGCTGCACTTGATGCAGCCTGAGGATTTGCAAGAGACCTAACCAAGGGTCTCTTCCGGATATGAAACATTCAAACACATGGAAAGACTCATTGTGCTACGTGCACTGAGGTAACCTGGCAAAAAGATTGTCAAAGGTCTTTTATACTCTTTAGGAAGCCATGTTTGAAATTAATAAAGCCAGAAGATCTCTGGGATCCAATGAATACTTTACAAGACTTGGCAGGGGTTGGGCATAGACTCCAGCATTTTAATCTGGCTAAAGTATGTGGCTGCAGATCTAGTAGAGAAAGGTAGTGGAAGTGAACAGAGGGACACAATCTGTCTCAACAGCCATCAAAATCATGGGTTTTCCTATATCAGAGCCCACAGAAGATCTGGCAGATTTTAGTATACACACCACACAACTCTGCCTACACCTAATGGATCTCAAGCCACCAAGATCTTCTCTAAGACAAGACAAATCACTAGTCAAAAACTCCTTTTATGGACTGGAATAATCCTTAGGGTATGGCACTATGTATTTCAAATGGGATTGCAGTGATAGACTGGACAACTATGGGGAAAACTCATATGCTTGGAGTGGACTGGAGAATGAAAGCCACCCTGAACATGGATGCAGTGGAATGCTTTCAAATACTAGAGGATATTGCAGTAAATAAGGTACAGTACAGACCACCCAAAACTATTAATGTAACTGCTGTGTACCACGTGAGAGAGACCAAAATGTGGAGAATGCTTACTAGCATTGCTCCTTACCCAAAAAGTTCACAGTTCAATCTAAGCGATATTTTTTTAGAAGTCGATGTTCTACTTTTAAAATGTCAATTAATCACATGGCAAGGAAGCTAATAAAGGTGCCCTGGAAGGAAATACTTTGTACTGAGGTTCAGTGGTTCCCCTCTTGCCATATCCTGAGACCCATTGCCTTAGCTTCTCCCTCTAGTCCCAAAAGAAGGCAACATCACAGATGTGACCAACCCCAGTCCTTCTGAACTCAGTCCTGCCCTTCAGCCACAAGAGTGTCTTCATCTCCTTTGCCCATAGTCTGCTGAAGCTGTACTGAGAGCAGTGCTGAACACTGAACCACAATCACATCAGCCTGGACAGGGAATTTATATTCATCAAAGATGTAAATACAAATACAGATACTATAAATATTAAAATACAAACATATCCATATAGTGTGTGTTCCCCCAAGGAGTCTGCTGGATTTGTACCCCGTGGTTTTTTAGGTGCAGGCTTTCTCTTTAGTGCCTAACTTGACCAACACACAGGTAGCAACAATTTGATTAAACAGTTCTTATTTTAGCTGGATTTTCTAAGGGAAAATTAATTTAATGGAAATCAGCACTTTATGCTTGTTCCAAGGCAAAGACAGGGAAAAGTCCATCTCTTTGGGCAGCAGTCAGCATTGGCCAGTGATCCACTCATCTAGGCACTTTTTTTCCCCAAAGGTATCCACTAGGACACAAACGGGAGATTGGAAATACTGATAGGAGTGCATGAGATATGCCCGAAAGAGTGAATCTGCAAGAACAGAGACTTCACAAAATGTTGTACTTTTTGTTACCAAATTGGCAGAAGTTCCTTGTGATACTTGGCCCTGCCAGCAGGCAAACAAGGCCATAATTTGGTGATTCAACACTAACAACACAATTTGTCCCTTTCAAATCATGCCAGCTCTAACTAGAGGATTCCTTCATTCTCTTTGCTAGCAGAGAGTTACCAAAGGACAGCTCTTTGGTGAACACCCGTGTTGCTGCCCCAACATCACAGACAGAGAAGGAATAATGAAAAAATCAGCAGAGCCGAGTTATGGCACAGCATTCACCCTTGTTCATCCTTTCCCAAGTCTGCATGGATCCCAGCAAGAAATTCTTCATGGCATACAGGGGGCAGAGCTGCATTGCAATGTTTAATCTTGAGACATCCTTGATTGTTTGGGTAGTCACTCAAGATGTAGAAGGCTCAGTGAAAAAGGACTGGCCCGTGGCAGTAGTTGCCTGTTATCAAACCACTGTAAAAATCTTTAGGTATAAATACAAGTCTCTTTCTCACAGAAATCTACATTATTTTAGACAAGATGTATGGGGGGAACCTAGAAAGTCAAGTAGTTGAAAAATGTCACAACCTTCTTTAGTCAGGAAAGAAAAGACTACAAGCCATTAAGTATTACAGAATCTGAGGGTGATTAGCAGGGATGGTAATACACGGGCAAATTACTTAGCATTTGGTTGAAGTGTTGACCAAGGTTTTACAAAATGGTATTTTCCCCCCAAAATGTCAAATAATGCCTCAGAGTAGAGGGCAGAGGTAAGGAGCTAGGTACAGACTGAGGGATATCTTTAGATTGTTTTCCCATTGCCCTTGCATGCTGCATGGGCCTTGCATACCTCATGGATTGTTACTCTGTAGTCCATATTTCATAGGGTAAAGATACTAATCTAGCCCATACCAGCTGTGTGAATGCATGAACACCATTTTAACCATCCCTATTATTTCGGGGCCTGGATATCCTTCTTTCTCCCATGTAATCTTTTCAAGTGTGTCACTATCTTAACAACTGGAAAACATCTAATCTAAATTTCCCTTCCTGTAATTGCAGCCAGCTGCGTTTATCTTGTCCAGCAGAGAGAACAGATTATACCTTTCTCTCCTGAAGCACTCCTGTAATTACATGAACAAGGATCGTATGACCCCCAAGTTACCTCTTCTCTAAATTAAAACACCCCTGGCTTTTGTTCAGCATTCCTTGTAAGTCCTGCTGCCTGTGTAATTTGTTTGTATTGAGACAGGCCTAGCAGCCAGATAAAGCAAAAATGCAACAGTCTATCTTCTCATTAGACCTGAGCAGTGATTACTGAAGCTACCTGTCACCAAGTGTTAAAAAATGTTTCGGGCTTGTAGACTATAAATTTTTGGGACATGGAGCTAGAAATACCTAGATTCGAACTCAGGTTCTGCTGCTGCAAGTCTGTCTGATCCTGGGCAAATTGAATCCCAGTTCACAGCTCCTTCACTTGACAGACAGGTCTAGAAATAACAACTTGCTTTACTTAGCAAAGGATGGCCAAAGTAATACAAAGCTGGAGATTTTGCAGATTTTGTAACTTCTGGTGGAAGAGCTCACTGTTACAACAGTCTTCCAGGTGGACAGGTGTCCTCTCTTAGAAGTTATTTTAATTTTTTTTCTAAAATATTCTAGGAGTTTTTAAAAATAAAAGTTCATCAAGAAGACTACATCAAACTGTTGGGGTATCAGTAGCTTCCAAGTAAACATGGGGAAGTTCAGGACTTCAGAATACCAGGAACCCCCTGGGTAAGTATTGATATTTGAAGCTCTCCAAGTGAATGATTAAACCAATTTGCCTAACATTGCTGTGACCCATGAGTTTCCCAATGTCAAGCCATCCAAGCCTGCTAGGAGGATTCTCTCTATCTCTATAATAGGTGTATTCCTTCCTACAAGAACCTCCTTCCTACAAGTTGATTACAAATAACAGAATCCTTTCCATTGTAGGCTGTTGGGTTTTTGTTTCACTGTAGGAGAGATCTATATGGAATCACTAAAAACACTTACTGATGAGACTTTTTCTCCAGACTGGAATTTCCCATAAAATCACCTTCCCTTAGTAGTGCTAGCTGAGAGACTCTGTATCAAAGCTTTGTACACGTTTCCTAACTTACAACAAGAAGGATTGGATTTATTCTGGGTTTAACACATTAAATGCTGAGCGATCTCTCTGCAGAAGTATTCACAGAGAGCACCATTTCAGAGCATTTTCTGAAATAGTGTGGGCATATTAAAAGACACCAACTTGGTTCAACTTTTTATTGAAAGAATGTGTCCCGCATGGGTAGATGTAACCAAGCAAAAAGAAGTCTGTATTTTTTTGTGAAAGGGAGTGGGCACTAATGTAAGGTAACAACCCCAGGTGAGCCAAGCCCACTTGCAAACATTCTTCACATTGCACGTCCACTCATTGCACTACAGCCACTCCTGTGTGATAGCAGGAGTGCTGAGGTGTAATCTCACAGCTCCTCTGCCTAGTACCACTCTAGGGATTGCTTTGAGAAGCATGGTGGCAGAACTTGTCTGTTCTGCTCCCAGTCTCCATCCTCTTAGCCCATTGGTTTATTTAACTGAGCTATACCCAGCTCAGCATGTTTTAACCTGTGTTAACCGTAGCTCACTCACAGGTAGATGAAGCAGTTGAGCCTTCAGCTCTGCCCATTGCACAAGGATCCAGATCAGAAGGACAGAGACTGGGCTGGCACCATGCTGGGTAGACGCTGAGGTAGCTGACAAGTACTGCTGCAAATTTGCCCTGTGTGATTAGCACCAACCTGGAGCTCATTACCCTAACGATCAGCAGTGCCTCCTGAATTTTGGCAAGAGACACTGTATAACAGGGAACCTCTCATCTTGCAATACCAAGAAAAGCAAGTTTTTTAAGGCTTGAGGGAAGAGCAACCAAGGCAGAAACAGACTCCTATTATCAGTGCTCATTTCAATGCAACTTCAGGCAAAGGAAGCCTTGAAAGAGGTTATTTACAGGGAGTAGAAGAAGGAATAACTTTTCCAGGCAAGTGGGACAAGGCTGTTTTTCTACAAGAAAGAGACGTTTACCTAAGCAATGCATCAATAATTAGAAGAGGCAAGTTTCTGGAGTTATTAAGCCTTGCTTAGAAATCTCACTCGTTATTTTTGGCTTTTCATTTTTGAAAAATATTCTAGGACTTTAGCCCAAACTCGGGAGCTGAATTAGGGCAGAGGAGCTTGCTCACAACAGAAGAGCAACACGGTTTGCTGCCTCTAACCCTAAGGAGGCCAAGTGCAGCCATCAGGGAGTTCCTTTCATTAATACAGGCGTTGGGACTTTCGCTGCAGGGTGCATGGGTCAGTGTCATAAGTAGTATTACTGGTATTACAGTGGGTTACAGATAAAGGGATAAAGAACAAAATACCTAGAAATTAGATGCTTACTATGTGGCAGCATTGTTGGATCTCCACCCAGGCTGATGAGCCCCACAGTAAATCAGTAGTGCTGTCCTTAGGCTTGGGGCAGTGCAAGGGTCAGTCACACGCCCACACACGCTTGTTATGCCTGCAGAGGACTATGTCTTTTCTCCACCTATGGGCCGGGCCTGGCGTGACACTGCAAGGTAAGACGGGGCTTTCTCCGGTCAGATGCCTTACATTGGACTCTCTCTTGCTTTATAAAAATCTGATGCAATGGGTATTTTTGCTTGTCTCCTCTATCAGCTAAGGCCTCAGAAAGATTAGGAGGTTAGGAGGCACAATATTGTTCCTCAGCTGAAACCACGCAGGATTTCTGCAAGTTAAATATAGCCAGGCCTCTGTTTAGAAGACAGAAAACACAAGCCCAAGGAATGCCCTGAAATAATGATCTCTGCTACCTGGCTTTACCTGCTTTCATACAAGAGATATTAGGGTCTGATGTAAGGCAATATTTAGGTCCCATCTTACACTCGCTTCTCTTCAAGAAAACATGGGTTCAGAATGATGTCCAGGTGTAGAAAAACAAACTACTTGTTGGTAGAACTGCCTTGTTAAGGTTTAAAGCTTGACATGCTTCAGTGATCTCAGAGCTAGTGGGAGGTTGACAAAGCTTGGGGAGAAGGATGTAGTGCTGATAGTGGACAAAAACAAAGCAGAATTTATGTGCTACAAGGACTTTTGGCAGAACTCCTAAGATAAGGAAGAAACTAACAAAGCAAACACAGCAACTGTGCTGAGACCAGCTCCAACTGGGTAAAACTTTATTCTGGCAGAGGGAGACTGGGACCACTGACTCACAGCCCACCAACTAAAGAAACCCACTGACTCAAAAGAGAAAATCTGCACATGTGGAGTGATTATTATGACAAGCGAGATAATAATTTACCCAGTACAAGTTATAATGCTAATTAATAAGGGAACTGTGTAACTTGCAGCCAATGAACCATGATTTCTTTGTTTGCTAAAATGTATAAATGGTATAAAATTTTGATGATGGGGGAGCCAGCCTTTTGTGGGTTACCACCTAGCTCATACTTTGCACGCACTAGAATAAAAACAGAGAAATACCTTGTCTCAGTGTGTAAATCAGTGCTGCATTCGAGACAAGAAGAATACAAGTGCAACTTTGGCTAAATCCTAGAGAAAAATCTCACTCTCCACTTCCAGAAGAGAGCTTGCCATACACAAAAAGGAGAAGCAAATAAGAGAAGCCTGTAGAGAATTTTAACTAAGAAGAGAGGATCTGCGTGATTTATCAGCATCCTTTAAGGTCTTAATTTTATTAGGGAAAATGTTAATTGAGCTAGTTAGTACCTGTGAAGTAAAAAGTCAACCCAACTAGGGTTGACTCGTGCAAGCCTCCATGTCATGTTGAATCCTTTTAGTGCTCTTTGTAGCAAAGACCTCCCAGTTCTCAGCTGCATCGTGCTTTAAATATCTACAGCGTCAGAAGCCACCTTATGTCACCCCATCTGTGAAGACATGCAAGCAGAGCATTAATTTTTTTCCCAATTAACTAAAAATGGATTTACTAAAAAGAATATTTCACTCTCAACTTTTAAAAATATAATTTGCAAAGCCCAAGTAGATATACTGAGAGGAACAACTGCAATTAGTGTGGTCAAGTATAGGCATAAACAATTAATACAGTTTTTAAATATTGTAATATTTTTGGCCTGTTGACAGGGAAGAGCTTTTTTGATATATATAATTCAGAAGTTTTGAATAAAACCATTTGTACAAAAACACATGGAGGATTTCAGTGTTTGTGTTGTCTTTAATATGTCCTTCTTCTGGAATCATTACACTTTTACAGATTTCCCAGGAAACAAAAAGAAAGGAAAAAATCCATTAATGAAGTGTGTAAGAAACAGACCTTCTAAAAAAAGAACAGGGAACATATATGAATGTTCTCTTTTGAGCTTAATTCAAATGGACATAGTGGCCTGCTACCAGGTTTGTGCTACAGCTACTTGAAAGATGAGCAGAGAGCATTTTGATGCAGAAGAATTTATCTCCTCCGAGATTTGATATAAGCATTGACACAATGTGTCATGATGACAAAAACATCAGACTTCAGTGTTTAAAGAAACCCAAGCAGTATGAAGCAGTTCCCTAATTCCCTTCCACATAGCCGTAAGCGCCTGTTCTGCCCTTTTTCTTCCAACCATGCAGCTCTGGAAGACAGTCTCCAGCCAGGCCAAGACAGCTGATGGGCTCCATGCTGGTGTGGTCAGGGGATGTGTCAAACCTCAGCACATATTTGGGTGTGGAGTGGATAAATCCAGAGGGAACAACACAGACCTGCTTCTCAGAGAGATAAAGTGCTACGTTGTTCTCCCCCGCCTTCCCCAGCAAAACAAAAACATGGAACCAATTTTCTCTGTGCTCATTCACTGCCTGGTAGGGCACCTGCATACGACTCTGGTTCAACCATGTCCCCAGGGCCTAGGTACAAAGGACACTAATGTGACTCTTACCCCTGTTAAATACAAAGATGACATTGATTCTTTTAGGCATTCTAATCAGTTCTACATAATAAATATTTATACACAATACAGATTGTTTTAATGAGACGAGGAATGCATACTGGCTAGGAAAAACAGGGAAGAAAGTACCAAGTTTGCTAAGTTGTTATCCAGATTTTCATATGGAACAGCTGAGAGAATGGAAACTAGAGGATATTTACATGTTCTGGCCTACTGGGAACATACCATGAGGCTGCATTACATTCAGGAATGTTGCCTTGTGTGCATAGCAGGAAACCACTTGTTGCTTGCTCACACAGCAGTAGATTGAGAGAGAGGAAGGGAAGCACTCAGTATGAGAGATTTGTGAAAAACCTAATAGCAGAAAGCCGATGTCTAACACACTAAACAAGCTTGTTGCACACCTTTCTCAAGCCTACAAGCAGCACAGCACTGTGTAATGGAAACCCTACTGCCACTGAAAGAAAATGCATGGTGGGTTATACCCTCCTGTGCCTTTCTGAGAAAGAATTTAAGCTGAAAGACTTATGGAGAAATAGAAGGAAATGTCCTTATTTTATTATTCATGCAATAGGAAACTGGAAGCTGTGATTTGCAAATCGCAACATGCCCCTAGCTAAGGAACAGGTATTGGGCGTTCTCCTTTTCCAAAACTCTGAGTTACTTTCTCTGTGTTTAAGCAAATATCACAAAGGAAGTTTAAGATGCTTTTGAAAGCTTTAAACCTTTTGGTACAGATGGTTACCTTTCTTCCATTACCACCATCTCACGTGGAGTATAAAGCAAATAAAAAACCCCTACCGAGACCTTGCCCACACTCACAAGACACATACAGATGAGATTAGAATTGTTTCCTGTTCCATGGGAAAATGAGAATGGATGAAAATATTTCATGAAGGGAGTACAACGTGCACAAATCACCTTCTTACATTTTGCCTCCATGGAGCTTTGGCTTCCCATAGAAAGAAAACTTTTAAATAAACCTCTTGTACTTGGGCAGCTCTGCCAGTCAGTTACACAAATTGAACATCACACATGATTCATCAATTCAGTACCGAACTAAAAACTTCCCATCAAAACCCGAATCCTCCTCAGTATGAGTTCTTCCACAAGATCAACACCGTCATTCCCAGATGTTCAGTACCATCTGTGAGCTGTCTGTGAAGCACAGCTCCCGTTCACCATTCTGTGTATTGGTAGACAGACTTTCGAGTGGCAGACAGGAGCTGGAGCTACAATCCTGTCTCTTCACTGTCTCTGCCACATCCACATAGAAAGACAGAGATACCCATGGACTTCTACAATAATATGAATGAGAAAATACCAGGAAGAATGGTGAACCCAAATTCAAGGCAAAATTGCAGGGCTGAGAGAACAGTCTTCTCAACAAATTTTATCTTAGTCACTTCCTTGACTGCAGTTTTCTCAAATTTACTTGCTGTGTAAAATCATTTGCTGACTTGTTTCAGTGAATCATTTCAGGCCTTCACTGAGTTCCAGAGCAGTTTTGTACACTTGAACTCCGCACTGTTTCGAACAGTTATGCTCAATTATGAAAACCACGTTCACTTTTGTATTCCCTGACTACACAAAAATAAATATAAACTCAAAGCTTCTTCTTGACTATTCAGGTAAGCAAGAACGAAACCTGCTTTTTATGACTACTCACTTCAAATCCTGGCTTGTGTGAACTTTACTGATGAGAAAGCAAACACAGAAAATGTTCAAACAATGAAAATAAAATATTTTTAAAATGTGAAGGAATATTCCACTACAACATGGTTATGAAGAGCATTACTTCAACCATACAATGAGATAAACAACAGAGAAGTTTAAATATTTCGGAATTTGCCATCTCATTCCTTGCCTTCAGCTGAAACGCAATTTGTTGATAAGTGAAAAAAACCTCCACATTAAACCAATTTTAAACTGGCAGCAACTGCGTCAGTAACCACACTTCATGTCATTCTGTGATTATGTGATTCTGCTGTAGAAACTCTGAGACTTATTTCATGCCATATTGCAAAAAAGCTATAACAAATGCAACCACGTGCAAAGTAACATATAACTTACACACAGTGTAGATGCTTCATTCTTTCCACAATATTCTTTTAATGTGCTTGTTAGAAAAACTTTTTCTATTTTATTTTAATTCAGATCACCTTTCTTCCTGAATTTGTCTTTAACAAAATAAAGATTTGTTCATTGCAGAAAAAGCATGAAAGCTCCACACGCATGAATTCATAATTGCTTTTATCACACTTAATTCCAGGCAGAGACCCTCAAAATCAGTTATTTGGTGTAGAGGAAGGAATGTGCTCCCCCTAGTAAGAGGAATCATAAAAGATGCCTTGTAAATTTAGGTAGTTTTCCATAAAGCATCCTTTGCTAGGAGCTGATTTGTCTCCCAAGGTACAACTCTAGATTGCACTCATACCAGAAGAAATTTTATGTTTATATTCATCTTACCCAAAATTTGACCCTGTGAAGATATAGTCTCAGCCATCACAAAATCCCATCCCTTGGTAACTGTGTGGTTGGAAGAAGTATGCAGTTGGGCCCAGGGCTGGAATGGGGTGAGAGTCCTGGTGCTGTGCACCGCTGGTACTTCTAGTTTCACCCAAAAGAACACGACGGAAGAACGCCCTGCAACTTTCTTATGGAGGACAACTGCAGGTGAAGGATTTGTATCTGCACAATTTGAAGTTTGATCCTGCAAAGGAGCTGATCAGTTTGAACAATCTGAAGTTTGATCCTGGGGTGTGGGTGACTTCACCGAGTGATTTGCCCCAGGGCAAGCCGTGAGGAACAAGGCCCCAGGTCTCCTCAAGCAGTTGGGATACTTTTTATTGTATTCAGGTGCATGGGCAGAGACACAGGTATCACATTTCAGGCACCGATGCCTGGTAATTTAAATGAGTGGTTCTCAGCTGTTGCCCCTGGTTACAGCTAAGGTAGAGTTAATTTCTTCTTCTCAGTAGCTATTACAGGGCTGTGTTTTGGATTTGGAATAAAAATGGTGTTGATAACGCACGGGTGTTTTGGTATTTTGCCAAGTCGTGTTTATCCT
>VWZT01016572.1:0-47127 GCA_013397055.1 Pachycephala philippinensis | reverse complement strand
GGTCGCACGCTCGGCCGCTGTCACCGGCCTGAACAACTCGCTGCTGGCGCGGCGCTCTGTGACCGCACCGTGCCCTGCCCCGTGTGAAAGGCACATGAAGTGCAGGTGGCGAAGAACCGGCTGTGTCACCCTTCGGGCCGCGCCACCGGGCTGTTCTGGGCTGGGCTGGTGTGCCCGGACCCGCCCTCCCGTGCCAAGGCTTCACCCGTGCGCTGCGGGCACGGGCCGAGCTGGGCTGGCCCCAGGGGCTGCGGCGGTGCGAGAGGCAGCGATGCTGCTCGGGCTGGTTCTGCTGTGTCACGCTGCTCTCTGCAAAATCTGGAGGTTCAGAACATGCGGGCTCCAAAAGTGGTGGCCAGTGGAGCTGTGGGATCTCGCTGTCCCTGCTTTCCACTTTGCTAAAATGGGGGAGACTCACACATGTTGCTTTTGCAGGGAATCACAAAGCCTCCCTGTTCTTCCAACTTTCCTTACATACAGTTTGTCCTCCTCTGCTTGCTGTGTCCACTGAAATACTTGCATGGAGAAACTTGCTCTCTGATAGATCTTGGCTCCAGCTGATTTGCTTGTTGCATCTTCTTGCATGTGTGTACTATTCCATCTCAGGAGTAATCCTGGCACCAGCCCAGGGGTGCCCAGCTCATGCTGTGGCTGGTGCCCAAGTTGGCTGGGTCAAAGCTAGGCCGGGTCTTCTATTTTTGCCCCATTCTTCCTCCCCACAACTCGCAGGACTCGGGCAGTGATGAGATCAGGGAGCTTTTGCAGGGCTGGACTGGAGCCAGTTTCCTTGCAAGGTGGTCCACATGCAGCTCTCCTAGCCAGGGGGTACTTCCCTAAGCCTTGTCTGGCTTTGGTAGGGTGAGGGCAGTGTCTTCAGGATGCTGCTGAAGTCCATGACCACAGGACATCCAGAACAGGGTGTTGTTCTGCTAGGCTGGTGCCACATCACTTCTCCTGCCCTTTTGTGCCTGGACCAGGTGTTGGGGTGGGGGAAGCTCCTGCTGAGGTGGTATGAAGCTGTTGAGGCAGGCAGTTGGGAAAAACAGAAGAGAAACATCTGTTGGCCACCACAAACCAATGAATGGATTTTACATCATTTCCTGTGCCCAAGGCTAATGTGGGAAGATGGGGTCTGGTTGGGGAGCCCAGAGATAACTGGCAGTGAACCACAGCCAGTGCCAGAAGCTCTCTTGCTCCATGTTCCTCTCACAGGAAACCACCAATTTGTGTTTCTCCTGTGGGCGTATTTGGAAGAGGTTTTTAGTTTTAAAAGCAATCCTTTTGGGCACATTGAACAAGGTGGTTCAGCTTCTGTTGTCTGAAACCTGCCCTTGTTGGAGGCTCAGAGCAAAGAGCTGCTAGGAACAGTGAAGTACAAAGTTTCCTTTTTGGAAAGAGCTTCTGAATCCTCCACTGTCTGAGTCAGCACAGGCAGGCAGCCAGGACAATTGATGGCTAGAACACAAAGAGTAAATTTATTTGTGTTATCTTGATAACCAGGGGATCCCTGAAGCAACACCGGGCAGAGGTACAGGCAGGTACAGAGGTACAGGAGACACAGGTGCTGTTAAGATCTATGCTAGTGGATCACTGGCTACTGTTCACGTGGTTTATCAAGGGTTATTCACAGCTGTAAGGTCACTTGAATGATTTACAATCCTCCTCCCCAGTCTTCAGCTTTTAACCCATTCCTCCCAATATCCACATGTGGTGAAAATAACCACTAAAAATATGTAAAGTGGTTAATTTCGCTTGAGTGGGTGACATGTAGTGTCCAGAGCAGAGTGGATCTGGGACTGGCCTATCCAGATGTGATTTCCATAAAGGTCAAATCTGATGTTGGCATTCACAGCTGTTCCTCCTCCACCTCACTTCCAGCAGCCTCTGGGAGACACTTCTGGCTGTATCCCCAGCCAGTTCACATCATTTCCCTGGTGAGCTGGTCTTTTGCTCCCATCCTGTGCTGTGGCTCTGGCTGGGCTGTGGATGACCCTTTGGGAGAGTGACCACAGCATCTTGCAGTCATGGCCATGTCGTGCTCTGAGCATGTGCATGTTGCTTTGTGGAGCCGAGGAGAAGCCTGAGAACCAAGGCAGGTCCCCAGCTCAGCTGTTCACAAGCACTGAGTAACACCCGGAAGATGTTTCCCTCAGGGTGGGCCATTGCTGGCACCCCAGGATGATGCTTGGCATCGCCTCTGCCTAGTGCTGATTGTTTCTGTGTCTCTTTTTGTAGGAGCTGAGAGATCTGGCATCCAAACACCCAAACCTGGTTCTTGTAAAGCTGGGTACGTGCGCTCTGCCTCTGAGCTGGTAAATTTGTGACTGCCAGCTATGCTTGCCCCATTTCTCCTTCCCTCCCTCCCTCCCTTCAGGCTGTCCATGGGGATCCAGTTCTTCAGAGCTGCTTAAAGTCCTGCTGCCAAAAGCCCAGCTTCTCCAGACCTGTCTCAGCCTCAGTACCCCATTCCCTGGAGCCTCCTTGCTGCATGGCCACAGGACCAGGATGTTCTTGAGATCCATCCTGGGCAGCCCCTGGCTCTCCCAGCTGAGTGACCTCATCCTTGCTCTGCCTCAATCCCAAGTCCTAGGCGAGACCAGGAGGGCTCCGGGAGGAAGGCAGCTAATGTGCAAACGCTGTAAGATCAGCCCAGAGCTTGGGCAGGAGCAGGAGGACCTTGCAGAGCCATCCACAGCAGGTCCTAGCACATTTCCCTTGGGGATTTGTGCCCCTGGAGACTGCCCTGGGTTCTCCAGAAATTGCGCAGACGTGGACTTTGTAGGCAGTGGCTGCTGGGGACTGACGCAGCAAGGGGAGTCACAGCAGCGCTTTGCCCCTACGGTGGGCTTCTCGTGGTGGGAGCCTTCAGCTGCCGGTGGAGGGGCAGAGGAGGTAGTTCTGGGATGAGTTGGGATAAGTCGGGATGTGCGGGTGCCCGGCTGCGCCGAGCTGGTTACACAGCACCATCTGGTGCCCATGGATGGAAGGGCCGCGCCGGTCGGAATGCGCGGATTTCCTCGGCATCCTCCCTTCCCTCTCCTCCCCAGCACGGCCGTGGCTCTCAGACCGTTCTCTCCCACTGCAGATGTCACAAACCCCTCCGCTATCAGCGATGCGGCCAAGGTCGTGGAGGGGAAGCTGAACGGAATGGGGCTGAACCTGCTGATAAACAACGCCGGCATCTACACCCCCACGGCCTCGCTGGAGACGGCCGACGCTGAGGACATGGTCAGCGCGTACAGGACCAATGCAGTGGGGCCAATGCTGATGGCCCAGGTACGGGTGAAGCTCTGGGGATGAAGTTTGGCCCAACTTGAGGGTACCCCAGGCTGTCCATGGTCACGACAGAAATCTTGGAGGGCTTTGCCAAATTTCTCGGGGCTGCACAAGGGAGGGCTAGGGCTGCTCCTCCAGCCTAAGGCTGCCTTCTGCAGCCCCTCTGAATTGTGCAAGTCTAATTTGGAGCAGGCAGGGCTATTGCAGCAACACCTGGGCTCTCCTGACATGCTGCTGTTCTTCCTCACCCTCCCTGGGTTGCAGTTGCCATAAGTGGGGCTGGCTTGAGGCACAGGTGTCCCACTAGGTTGTTTCTCCCCAGGCCTTCCTGCCTCTGCTGAAGAAGGCTGCCCAGGACAGCAAAGAAAAGGGCCTGAGTTGCAGCAAGGCAGCCATCATCAACATCTCCACCATCTTGGGGTCCATCAGGAAAACACCCGATTCCTTCTTCAAGCCTGTTATCTCCTACCGCTGCAGCAAGGTATGGACACTGGGGACCTGCCCCTGCTCCTGAGCTCCATGGGGGTCAGAGCTGCCCTTGCCAGGCTGGATCTCAGGGAAACACCGGGGACTGAGAGATGGAGGGAGTTCCCAAGCGCCCAGGGCATCTCCATGCCTGCCCAGGGGAGACACACACTGTCTCTTGAAGACCTGGCATTGCTTTTTCTCTCACCAAGAGACAGCAATGGAAAGGGAACCTGGTTCATGGAGCTTTTGCTGCCCATGGCTGATGCTTCCTTCCTCTCCCAGGCTGCCCTCAACATGCTGACCATGTGCCAGGCTCTGACCTACAAGGAAGCTGGGATCCTCTGTGTGGCACTGCACCCTGGCTGGGTGAAAACAGACATGGGCAGCCAGGAGGTGAGTGCTGGCTGAGCAGGTCAAAGGGGAACCCATGGATGGGACCCAACCTACAAACCTGCATAGGAGGTGGCTCAGGTGGCCAAGATGGCTCTCTGGAGGGGGGATTCATGCGAAAATGAGCTGCCTCTCAGTCTCCAAGTTGGTTAAACCTGTGGCTGGCTTCCTGGCCCAGGCCACCTCTGTCCAAGCCAGCAGTACAGATACCCAACCATCCTCCCACATAGTGGACTTGTCCCAGCTCCCGTGGCTCTCTGCTCACTCTGGCTGGAAGGAGCCTTGCTGTCACTGCACATGAGCCAAGTGGGTGCTGCTGGGTGGCCTGGAGTGATGGTGGTGTCCTGTTGTGCCCTTCACAGGCTGACCTGACAGTGGACACAAGCGTGCGGGGGCTGTTGTCTGTGCTCCCAATCCTTTCCGAGAAACACAGCGGAACTCTGCTCAACTGGGAAGGTAAAGCTATCCCCTGGTGACTGCTCTCTGTCCCTGCAAGGGACTCCATGGTGCCACAGGACTCCCTGAGTGCACAGGAGCACCAGGCTGCACAGTCCTCTGCAGTCTGCAAGGGACCTACGTGGGACTCCAGTGGGTGGGCAGGGTGTGATCCCTGCCTTCACCTTGCTAATAAATAAAGTCAATGAGTACTTGTGCCTTCTCCCAGCTGCAGCGTCCCCACTCAGACTGTCTTGTCCCTGCAAAAAATAGCCTGGCATTAATGGTGGAACTTGATGATCTTGGATATGTTTTTCGAAGCTAAATGATCCTGTGATCCGAGCAGTCTGCCTGCCTTGTCTTCAGCTGCTCTGAGCCAAAGGGAGGTCCCAGGGGACATGTAACTCACCCAGAGCTCTGCTGTCCTCCTGCTGTCCAGCCTGGCTGCAGAGTGTGCCCTGGTCTGCCTGGTCTCTGCCATGCTTCCACCAAGGCATGGTGTATTTGCTACAGATTCCTTGGGACGACTTTGTCCTGGATGTGGTGTCTTTGGGAGCAGCCTCATGGCTGGAATGGGAGGACCAGGCACTACAGTCCAGTTCTGCAATCCCAGGCAGACAGCTCTTCCCATAGTGGAGCCCCAACTGGGCATGGTACCCCTGGGTGGGGGAAATCTGGTCCCATGGGGGATCACAGGATGGGAATGACACTTCTGTGGGATGGAGAAGCTGAGAACTTTAATGAGGTAGGCTGGGCAGCCCTGGACTGCATGAATTTGCCAATTTGCCCAGAAAGTGGTAACAGCCCCAAAGAAATGGATTTTGGGGTGGTGTTGGGTTTTCTCAGTGGGTTTGCCCCTTCTGGAGAAAGCTGCTCTTAAAGGAGCATGGGCAAAAGGAGCCAGGACTCCTGCAAAACCAAGCCTGATCTCAGGTGGGCAAAGCAACCTGGCCTGCAGGACAGGCAACCCCCTGCTCCTTCCCTCAGAGGCCGCCACCTTTTCTTTCTCATCCAGAGCATCAGCTGAAGCATCCGGGTCCCGCTGGGTCTGGCGTTTGCTGGGGTTGTACCTCTTCCTGGAGTGGGGGCTTGCCTGCCACCACCAGCTTTCCTGGGAATCTTGAGGGCATGCCCCACCTGTCTGTGCCAGAGGAGTTGTTCCAGAGAGTTCTCCATGCCCAGGCTGACATGCTCTTTTCCAAGCCTGTGCTGTGCTTTCCAAGGCCCTCAGGGGCCAGCACTGCCAGCAGAGCTGCAGGGAGCTGTACCCACATGAGCCACCCACGTGCTCCCCATCAGAGAGACGCTGACCTCAGCTTCATCCTCAGGGGAGCTCTGAACCATCTGGTCTCTTCCACCTGATCCAGCCACCTGATTTCCCATGTAAACGCTTGCTCTTTCCTTTCCCAGCTCGTATCTGTGGCCAGAGTGGTCAGTGCCCACTTGGGCACCTCCCTATCAGTGCTGTGATGGCCGCAGGAGGAGGGGAGTCCCTGGGAAGGAATGCCTGAGGGACAGGAGCGTGGGTGAAGGGCCTGATCCTGCCAGTGCATTGCCGTGCTCAGCCCAGTGCTGGCTCAGAGACATGGCCAAGCCTCCCCCGAGTGCCCTCCCTGCCCCTTGGCAGAGGTTCTCCTGCCCCAGTTACTCCACACAAGCCGGCTGGAGCCCGGCCAGTCACCACAGGCTGGCTCCCTGCCCATCTCTCTCCATGTTTCTCCCTTCTGTCCCACGCCACATGCTGGATCCTGGGAGATGAGCAATGCCAGAGATCCCACCATGGATTGCTGACAGCTTACAGTCATCAGCCCCCTCATGGTCGTTGCCAGCCCTGTGAGATGTGTGTCACTGCTCCCTTGGGAACACGGCAGGAGACAGGACTGCTGGCAGCTGGGACATGCTCCACCAGCCTGGGACATCACCTGGGATGTGCTCAGGTCACCCAGGGTGTGGGCAGCACTGGGTTCTGAAGGTGGTAGGAGAGGAGTGGGAAGCTCTGCAGGTGAGTCCAGTCTGGCAGTACTGGACACAGCTGCTGGGGACAAGAACTAACCCCAGGGCACTGCTGGGCGTTGAAGCACCTGGAGCATCAGCCCATAGGAATCCCAGTGCAGTGATCTTCCCTTCGGGTGCTGGGATAGCAGACTAATTGCTGTGCAGAGCCAAGTGGAAACAGGTCAGTTGATCCCATTTTTCAAGCCAACAGGAGACTGGGGCAGGATGACACAGCTTGGACCTCTCTGCAACTGGGATTCACCCCTGGTGAGTGCTTTGCCTTCACAAGCTGCTCTCCAGGAGCCCATCCTTCCACCCTCTGAGACAGGGCTCATCCCAGGCAGCACTGAGCCACCAGGGACTGTGCCACCCATGGTAACTTGGAGGCCAGGGACCCCTGAGAACGTTAAGGTGCTCCAGGGCACATGTTCTTCAGGAAGCCTCAGCAAGAGGCCAGACGGGCAGGTCTCCCTGCTCAAATGCTTGCCAAGTGGTGTTGGCTTTTCCTTTGCACAAGTTCCGGGTGTTTGTGCTCATGGAGCTGATTATCTCCCCGTTTCCTCTCCTGCCTGATGTTTCCTGCCTCCGTCCCTCCCTTTTGCTGGCTTTGCCCTTTGTGTCAGGCTTATTTCCTGGCTCTGGGAAGTGTCAGAGCTCAGTGTCCCCACCATCCATTGGGATGGCAGCACACAGCCCTGTGTCCTTTCACTGGGTGCAGTACAGTGCTCCAGGAGACACTTGAAATCCCGGCTCCACCTGACCAGCTAGCTGCTCCCTGGGAGCACAGGCAGGTTTGGACAGAGTAGGTGTGATTTAGGATCCGTCTGCTTTTAGCAGCTGATCCATCTCTTCTGAAGCTGGGGCACAGGTGCCCACTGGACCAGCATTGGTTCCAGCAGTGGGGAAAGCTGGACAAGCCTTTGGGGACTCTTCCTGCATAAGGTCATAGAAACATGTCTGGGGACTTCCAGAGACCATGAGTGGGGAAGTTGTCACCCGGAGCAGCTCAGACGGCCTCCCCCAGCCCCTTTGGAGCCACAGTAACATCTGGGGGCAAACATCTCTCTGCTCCAGGGAGCCCAGCAGCTCTCCAGGCTCCAGGGATTGTCCTCAGTGGAGGGAAAGGCCCACATTTCCCAGGGTTTTCCAGCAGCTGCCGTATTCCAGACCAATAGCCACTGGCAAAGATTTGTTGCACCAGGAACTGGAGTCAGGCAGGTCTGTGGGTTGGGATAGTGAGGACTTCGGGAGTCCTGACCGGACTTGCCAGGATCAGAGCAAGACCCATTTTGAGAGACACCCTCCCACACCTGAGCGGGGTGAATGGCAGCAGGCAGAGCCTCCATGAAAGGCAAAGGCTGCTACAGGAGGAGAGGGTCAGAAAAAGGAAACGGAACGGAAAAGGGCTGCTCCTGTGACAGCGATGCAGCTGCGGAGGTGGAGCAGCAGGCAGGTCACAAACAGCCGCACACGAGGAAGTGCTGGGACACCAGCCAGCGTGGCCAGGCTGCAGCAGCTCCAGGTGCAGCAGATCTTTGCTGGGAAGGACCAAGAGCAGAGACAACCAGAACTGCAGGGATCTCAGCCAGGACCCGGAGACCCCCTTTGCAGGAGTCGTCTTCCAGCCAAAACTTTCTTCTGCCAAGGTGTGGGCACTGTCCGTGACGTGGGGGGATGGCGGAGCAGGCCGGTCGCAGTGGGGACCATGTGCTGGGTGACACTGTGGTCCTGGGGCTTGGAGCCCTGGGTGACTATTTGCAGAGCCACCAGCAGTGGCAAACAGTGATGCTGGGAAAGCTGGACTGTCTGGGAGTGCAGGGTTTGGGGGGTGCTGGGGTCCAGGGCTGCCATCAAAGCACAGGGACCCAACTTGGGTCCGTGAGAAATGAGGCTCTGGAGGAGGAACGACCCAGTCCCTGTAGCACCAGGGCTGCTGAGGAAGCTGAGTGGGACCAGCAGATAATGTGCTGAGGCTTCCTCCGGCACAGCTGCAGCTGCAGGGCTGGGGTTGCTCCATCGCTATCGGTCCCTGCAGAGCCCTGTGCATCCCTTCTCCCTCCCCTGTGTTATTGTTTGCCAGGAGGAAGCAGCTCACCAAGTCCCACCTCAAGCTTTTAACCCACTGGTGCCTGCCCTGATGCTCCCCACTCCCATCAGCCAGAGCCGGGCAGGCTCCACATCTGCCCTGGGAGGATGGTTTGGTACTGGGAGCTTGCTCTAGGCTTTACCTCCCTGGCAATCAGCAGCAGCCCTTGACTCATCTCCCCCAGGCAATGTTGTCTCCCACGGGTCTCCCACAACCCCTTTTGCCGAGGGCAGACACTGTCATTGTCACCTCTAAGGCTCTGAAAGCTTTACATGCCAATGATTCCCTCCTTCCTCTCTCTTCCCCTTTTTAGCTGGTCGGATCCTGACTCGTGCTTCCTCTAGAAGCCCCCTGGTCTGCTGGGGGGGCACCATGGAGGCAGCAGCTTTACCAGCTTCGCACAGACTTCACTCAAACCCCTAATAAGGGGTTTGGAGGAAATCCATCTTGGGGAAGAAAACTGCAGCACTTCACCAGCGTCGTTTGACAGGCTGGGATTTAATCAAACCCCACGATTTCCAGAGGTGCTCCTTGGGGAAGTGGAAATCAGACAGAAGATCTCAGCAGCCTTCTCCAGATTGTCATCTTCTCACACAACTGAGCTCTGCCAAATTGCCCCCACTTGTCATCTGGCAGGCAGGGGACATCAGTGTCCCATCAGCACAGACTGGGCTGTGCCCTCCCTGGTGATGATCACCGAGGGACACCTTTCCTGAGCATCAGTGTCCCTGCAGGAGCAGAGGTAGGTCACCCACTCCTGAGCCTGATGGGGTGATGCAGAGATGCTCCATGTCCCCTGTGAACACACCACAGATGTTGATGAGCCCATCACATGGCCCCTGTGCACTCCCAGAATAAACCAGAGGTTTGCCTGCCCCATGCCCTGGGGCCCTGGGACAGCCACACCCATGGATCTTCAAAAGAACCCATTTGGGAGCACAGGAGGGTGCACCCATGGGTCACAGAGAGGTGCTCGACCTTCCTCCCACAGCTGGGCTCTGCCCATGCCTTTGCCCCCAGGGATGCCCACAAAAGGGATGATGCTGCCAGAGTGATCCTTTGGCCATAGCACCCAGTCCTGCTCTGCAGGGTCCTGCCAGGGGTTTGCAACAGGTCAGCCGCTCCCTGCCCATCCCATGGCACCAGCTGGGCCTGAATTTCCAGCTCTTGCAGAACAAGTTCCCGGGTGGCTGCACTTGGAGCTGGCACTGTGCCGAGATGCCAGCGTGCCTGTCCAGTGCTGTGAGTGTGTGTGGGGGGGCTGTGGGGATGGAGATGGGGTTCAGCTTCCCAGGGCATTCCATGGGCTGTGGCAGGCTTCCTGCTGCTGCCTGCAGGACAGGAATTGCTAGAGGGGTCATCTCCTCGGTCCCCAGCATGTCAGCACACAAATGTATCTGTTCCAACTCTCGTCCCAGACCTGCTGCCCTGGAGCATCTTCCCCTCCTTGTCGTCCCAAGGGAGTGGAGTTAAGACCCTGTGATGGCAAGAACAAGGATCCAAGCTCGTTCTAATGAGTTCTCTCCCCCATGTCCCTCTCCTCGGAGCCAGGGAAGTGACGCTGGGGAGGAACTTGGCTCCTCTTGTTTGTTATTACAGTATAAAGTTACCCTTTAAAGCAGAGCCAGTGCTGTCAGGGCTGCATACCATCCGGGAACATCGCTCCTTCCAGCGGCTCCACACACTTCTGGTTATTGTGCTCGCACGGAGCCAGCCCAGCCCCGGTCACAGCGAGGGGCATGCAGGTGGGGGGATTCAAAAAGGAGCCTCCAGGCTCTTTTCCCACCCTGGGAAAGTTGGGAGCAAAGGGAAAAGGCCACTCTCCTCAGAGGAGGGCTTTTCTGACTCTGGGATATGTGAAAAAGAGGAGCAGAAAGCAAGGGCTGGGAGCAATGAAAGGGAAGGGGGAGCTGGATGTCGTTGGGATGTTTTGGGGTTTCTCTTGTCTCCTGGGATGGTCACTATGGCTCAGCTGGGGACCTTCTGGATAGGGCAGACTGCTGGTTGTCACTGTGCACAAGCTGGGCAGTGGTGTGTAGCTGGCACCCATCTCACCACCCCACAAGTCCAGCGGCGGCTCAGCATCTCCTGGCAATGTGCAGACGGGAAGAGGGCTGGCTGCTCCTTCAAGCTCCAGCCTCTGTCTCTGGGGGTCCCAAATCCAGGGGACCCCTCTCTCCTGTGAGCTGCCCCCCAGGAGACACCTCAGCACCCCAAGGCTTTGCAGACATGGGGGTTTCTCAGCAGCAGCCTGGCCATCCCACCCATGCTGGACCCTCTGGAGGTGGCTGGGGGCTTGCTCAGGGTTTGACTGCCCCACACTGAGCCGTGACGTGCCTGTGGGGTGGAGGGGAAGGAAGCTGACCTGGTGGAGCCGAGCCAGGGAGAGCTTCCTGGCAGTGAGCTCCAGCCTCCAGTGCCTTCTGTGCTGCTGCAGATGGCTCCGGGTGGGATGGAAAGCAGGCAGAGGGCTGAGCCCTTTCCAGCCATTCCCCAGCTTGGCATCCACCGGCTCTGTGCTGCTCGGGAGGCAAACGCCAGCTGGGGCCCTGACACCGCCACCTCAGCGGGGTGTCGAGGGAAGCCTGACTCATCCCCAGCAGGAGAATCTGAGACTTGCACATGTAAACAGAGCTGGCCCTCGCATGCCAGGACGTGACAGATACAAGACAGACCGGCTGGAGCCACAGCCCGGGGCTGGTGGCATTCACACATGTGCTAGAGGCATGAACAAGAGCTGGAATGGGCCCCGCTCAGGAGCATCACTTGGGTGGGGAGGATGTGGCAGGATCCCTGCTATTGGCATGTCCCACCTCTGCTACCCCTACCCCCCCGTTGGCTTTTAGCAGCTGGTTTTACTCCTGGTTTCTGTTTGGCTGCCACTGCTTTCCTCCAGGGACACCCTTCCCAGCATGAACCCATTTGAATCAACAGCCAGGAGAGGTAGAATAGGTGCAGGATCACCAGGGCAATGGTGACCTCACCACCTCTGGAAGTATTCAAAAAAACACGTGGATGTGGCATCTGGGGGACATGGTTTAGTGGTGGGCTTGACAGTGAGGCCATCCCATCCGTGGTGATCTTAGAGGTCTTTTGCAACCTTAGTGATTCTATGAGAGCAAAACTCCTGAGATGCCACCCTG
The DNA here is from genome assembly GCA_013397055.1 of Pachycephala philippinensis. Taxonomy (NCBI): domain Eukaryota; kingdom Metazoa; phylum Chordata; class Aves; order Passeriformes; genus Pachycephala; species Pachycephala philippinensis. Next base: position 35,334 of record VWZT01016572.1, on the reverse strand, counting down.
CAGTGCCAGCTTCAGAAGCAGAGTGCAGCTTGTGGAGTCAGGAGATCTCCCTGCATGTTGTGCTGGGATGGAGAGAGCATAGAAGTGCCAGTCTGGGAGCACAGAGGCTCCCCAAGTGCCTGATCCGTCCCAGGAGCAGGGATCACTCAGAAGCCTCCTGTTTATTCAACACGCTCTCCAGCACGTGATTTTAGATCCCCTGGGTTTAGATGTGTTGTGCTGTGGGCTCTGGGCTGGGAGAGCTGCAGGCCAGCGGGGAGGGGAGATATCACAGCCACTTCCTATCCTTGCTTACCCTGCACAGCCGGTTTCATTTCCTTAATCCCCATCCCAGCATTTTCTTTGTTGTTTTCTTTGGAGGGGAGGGAGCTTTGCTGGAGGCTCTAGCTCACTGCAGGAAGCACTTTCACGCTCTGGGAGACCAACGTGGGTGCCCACTGGCTGTTCCCAGATGGACTCATTCTGCTCTTGGGTGTAGCAGGAGCTGCTCACGGGGGAACAGGGACCCCACTTCAGCAGTGGAGTGGATCAGGGTGTGTGTGGGATCCCCTGTGCTGTTTGGGAGGACTATATTTACATGCATTTGCATACAGCTCTGCCAAATTTGCAGACTCAGCCCTGCCAAAATACCTCGTGCTCCGAATGGTCTTTTGCTCTCACTACCTCAGCCAGTTTGATTGGCCGAGCTTTGCTTCACCTGGTGCAATGTTGAATCCCCAGGCTGCTGATACCTCTGCCATTGTCCAGCTGTGCCACGGTCCAGCTGTGCCAGTTGCCCTGCCACTGGCTACATCTGCTGGGCTGGGCTGGTTTCTGGGCTTGCCCACAACCTCAGCCTTCCTGCTCAGTGTTGGACAATGCCAAGGGACTGTAGGAATCTTGTGAATCATGGATACTTTGGGAGTGATGCTGCGGGTGTGTGTGTGAGCTGGTTCCTGCTGTGCTGAGGTGGGGGTGGCTGCCTGGTTGCAGGAGGTAGAGTGGTCCCAGGAGATGTTCAGCCCCCCAGGCTGAGCTGGGATAGTGGCTGGGGATGCTGCACCACCTTCCTGGGGTGGAGAAGGGAGTTAGGAGGGGGGACAGCTGGCTGGTGGCCAGAGAGTCTGGACCAGTGCTGTTCTGCAGCTCCTTACCCTGGCCCGTGCTGGGGCTGGACCTGATGAAGTCACAGGCTGGATGTCCTGGCTCTGCTGCAAAGCCCTGACCCAGATTCTGGATTGCTGGCCAGAGTCTGGGAGAGCTGACCAGCATTCAGTGCTGGCTAACACCGCGTAGGTTTGTGGTCACTCTGGGGGTATCCTGTCCTCCCTTTTCCTGGCCCCGTGGGCAGCCAAGTGCTGGGACAGGCAATTCTGCCCCATGGAAAAGGACAGGCTGGGTCAGGGCTGTGCCCCAGCCTGCTGCCGCTGTGAGCTGGCCCCAAGTGTGTCGGGGAAGGTTTTCCAGCAGAGCTCAGAGGACCTGCTGGCACAGCCTTTCTGTGCTGCCGGCCAGTTCCCGAGCGTGGCCAGGGCTCCGGTGAGTCAGCTGGAGCAGTAGCTCACATTGCTCATGCTGCATCAGCGCCGCCCTGGCTCCCTCAGCTTTTTCCCAGGTTGTGTTCCCCAAAAATGCGCAGCTGGAGGGATGCAGAGCTTGGTGCTGGGATGCCGGCTGCTCATCTCCGAGGCGGTGGCAGGGATGATGGCAGGGATGGTGGCAGGGATGGTGGCAGGCTCTGTGGAGGCACCTCAGCTGCTCCTGGGGGTGGTGGCCGGGCTCTGAGTGTGCTCAGCACGCGTGGCTGTCCCGGCGCAAGGCTTGGAGCCCTGGCCTGTGTGTGCTGCCTTGCTCCAGCGCTGAGCAGGAATGCTGAGCACGCAGCAGCCCCAGCCTGGAGCCAAGGGCTGGCCTCCAGCCCTCCAGAGAGACGGGAGAGGAAGATGTGGCTCCAGGCCCAGCCTGCAGTGAGAAGAGCAATTTGGGCAGAGACCCACGGTGCGGGGCTCTGCCGACAGCTCAGACCTTTCTCTGCACCGCGGCAGGCGGCTGCAGGCAGCTGGCACTGCTGCTGCTGCTGGAGCTGCCAGGAGGAGCGGAATGTGCTTGGAGTGGTCTCGGGTCACCAGGCTCTGGAAAGGTGCGATCCTGTGCTGGGAGGAGCTCACTAATGCCAGCAGGTTCTCAGACAGAGTCCCTTGGGCTCAGAGACTCCTGCCTGCACTAATGCCCAGCTTCCCAACTGGACTGCTGGGAAGCCTCCTTCAGGGACAGTCCAGGAGTATCCATATCCATGCTGGGAGGGTTAGCCCAGGAGTATCCGTACCCATAATGAAAGAATTAAACCAGGAGTATCCATCCATATCTATGCTGGCAAGATTAACCCAGGAGTATCCATATCCATATGAAAGGGTTAAACTAAGATTATCTTCATCCATGCTGGGAAGGTTAACCCAGGAGCATCCAAATCCATGCTGGGAGGTTTAACTCCTGCCTGCCAGCAGGCACCATAGCTCCACAAATCCAGGAGGGAGTTTTGGAGGGCAGGCAGGCCAGGGGTGCTGCCGGAACTTGGGCAGGAGCCTGTCCTTGTTTTTGTTTGCCAAGCTGGTCCGTGCTGAGCAAGCTCCCAGAGCAGCCAGTGCGGTGTGCCAGCCCCGACCTTGGCACAGGGAGTGCTTGGCTCCACAACCCAGCCTGGCAGGGCAGGCAGGCGTGTGGCTGAGGGGAGGGTGCAGTCCCCTCTCCTGCTGTCTGCAGGGATACAGCTGCTCCCCAGCAGCAGCCAGGAATGGGGTTTTACCTTGGGATGGTGGTGCATAGGTAAGCAGAATGTGGTGGCGTGGGTCAGTTTACCTCCAGGCACCCCAAGTTTTTACTGAGAAGGTGGTCAAACCCTGGAACAGACTTTCTGGAGAGGTGGTGGATGTCCCAGGCATGTCAGTGCTTAAGAGGCATTTGGACAGTGCCCTTAACAACATGCTTTAACTTGGTGTCAGACCTGAAGTACTCAGGCAGTTGGCCCCAATAATCCTTGGAGGTCACTTCCAACAGAAAATTCTCAGTGGTGGCACCACGCACAGGGTGTGGGTGGGATCCAGACCCCCGCCTTGATCCAGGTGGGATACTGGGTCAAGTGATGGCAGAGTGGCACAGTGGTGCTGAGCACACCAAGCACATGGTGGGTCACCCTGGTGGGACAGGGACAGCGGGGCACTGGGACCTGGGTTGAGAATGGCTTGAAAGCAGCCCTGCGGAGAAGGACTTGGGGGTGTTGGTTGTACAAGAAGCTCAACGTGACCTGGCTGTGTGTGCTGGCAGCCCAGAAAGCCAAACGTATTCTGGGGTCCACCCTCAGCACCACGGGCAGCAGGCTGGGGATTCTGCCCCTCTGCTCTGCTCTGGTGAGATCCTATCTGCAGCACTGCATTCTGTCTGGGCACCCCAAAATAAGAAGGATGTGGACCTGTTTGAGTGAGTCCAGAGGAGGCCACAGAGATGCTCAGAGGTCTGGAGCATCTCTGCTGTGGAGACAAGCTGAGGGAGTAGGGGCTCTTCAGCCTGGAGATGAGAAGGCTCCAAGGAGACCTTAGAATCTCTTCCAGTACCTAAAGGGGCTCCAAAAGGCCTGAAGAGGGACTTTAGACAAGAGCACAGAGTAACAGGGCAAGGGGGAATGGCTTCCAAGTGACAGAAGGCAGGATTAGATTGGATATTAGGAAGAAATTCTTCCCTGTGAGGGTGGTGAGGCCCTGGCACAGGTTGTCCAGAGAAGCTGTGGCTGCCCCATCCCTGCAAGTGTTCAAGGCCAGGTTGGGTGGGGCTTGGAGGAACCTGGTCTAGTGAAAGGAGTCCCTGCTCATGGCAGGGGCTTGGAATGTCACCTTGGCAGATGTCTTTAAGGTGCCTTCCAACCCAAATCATTCTGGCATTGATCAACCACATGGCTTGGTGGATCCACCCTTGCAGCCTCTCCTTGTTGGCCTTTAAGCTTGGCTTTTCCCTGGTGACCTCAGGACCTGCTGTCCCCTCTCCCATCTTTGCATCACTTCTCCTTCTCTGTAACCAGGCCAGCCTGGAGAACTGGGCTGGGAGCTGGGATGCCCTTGTTCTCACCAAGCAACCTTGGCAGCAATGCTCTGCTCCTTGGTGTGGCCCCAGGAGAGTGAGAGTGGTGCAATGATTTCCTTGTCACTGATATTGCCCTGCTCCACTGGGCTCCAAGACCTGATGATGGTCTAATTAGTGTTCCTGCCTCACAGGGCTGGCGGGAGCACTGTGCTGCCTCGTCCTTGCATGGAGGATGTCTCACCAGGGCTGCAGAGGCATCAGTCCCATTTAAAACTGGGTCGACTCAGTAGGATCTAGGACAGGTAGGAGAAAGATGGTCTTGGGAGAAAGGAGAGGAGCCAGGTGCATCCCCATAACGAGCATGTGGCTTCCTCATTCCTCCACCTTCAGGGATGCTCGGAGGTGTCAGGGTTTAGGAAGTGGCCTGGCAGTTGTGGAAGCAGCACGGTGTGACTGTGGCATCCCTTGGGTGACAGCCTGCATTTACACTGGGGCTGCCTTGTCCCTTAGCTGGGGAAGCTGGGAGTGCTCCTCTGGTCCTTCCCCATGGAGGCTGGAAGCTGGTGGGATGGGGAATGTGGGTCAGTGCCAATGCTCTGCTCCCCCAGAGTGCGCTTTCTGATTGGCACAGGTCTGAGCATGGCTCAGTTGGATGCAGGAGCTGTGGGGGGAAGGCAGGGTGGGGTGCTGGGTGTCACAGAGCTGGGAGCAAGGACATTTGGGTGTTCCTTCTGCCACGGACTGACTGCACAGCCTTGGTCATGTCACTTCACTGCCGGAATGTGAAACATGCCCGGGGTTTGTCAGGGAGCACTGAAGCCCGGGAGGCTGTGGTGGCCCTCGTGGCGGGGGGAGAGGGGGGTGAGGGAGGAGGTGTTGCTCCAGCCACTGCTTCCCTGGCAAGGGGAGGCTGTGGGCGCTGTGTGCGGCAGGAAGGCAAACAGCCCGGGGCCAAGCAAGCCAGGCTGCCCCCACTCCCCTCACCCCGGGGGAGGTGGGATCCTGCTCCGGCTCATGGTGGGGCTTGCGGAGCCCCGGGGAGCGCTGACGGGGCGGCGGGTCCGGGACCCCCGCAGGGCCATGCGGCGGCGGCAGTGGCGGTGTTGGTGGTGGCCGCGGTGGCGATGGCGGTGGCGGCAGCGGTGTCGGTCGCCTCGGGGAGGGAGGTGCTCCCGTCCATGCAGCTGCCATTGGCGCTGGCTGGGCCGTGGTTTCCTGCCGAAATCACATGGCTCCCGCGTTTCCATGGAGAGAGCCGGGGTGGGCGCTGCCAAGAGCCTGCACGAACTCCCCGCTTGCTCCCGTCCATGGGAGTGGAACAAAGGGGATGCACCGAGCCAGGCCCGCTTTCGCCCCGCGCCTCGTCCCCCGCCTCTCCTGGGACATGTGAGTGCCACCCGCACCTCCGCACCCCGCGGCCACGGGGGGGTCGGGGGGAGCGGGGTTGGTGGCCTTAGCAGGGCTACACCCTTGGGGGGCCACGTCGCCGCAAGCCACCGCCCGCCCGCCCGCGTCCCCTGTGCCGCCCGCCCCGGTGGGCGCCCCACGCCGCGCTGGGGGGTCCGGGCCCCGCGGGAGGGCGGCGACAGGGACACGGACACGGGGCTCCGCTCCTCCGCCCCACTGCGGTTCGCAGGGATCCTCCGCACCCCGCGGCCCGGCCGGGACCGCGGCCGGAGACGCCCGGAGAAGGAGCCGCCTGACAGTGGGATATCAGGGCGAGCACCCCCGATGTCAGCCGGTGCCCCCCAGCCCCTGTCTGGGATGTATCGGCTTCTCCAGCCACTCTTTCTCTGCCGGGTTTGGGATGACGCTGGTGGCATGAGCCGCGTCCTGCCCCGAATCTCCTGGGACTCCAGGCAGGGCTACGGGCAGGGGTACGGCGGGTGAAGGGGAAGCTGCCCGTGCCCATATAGGGCCGTGCCCGAGCGCCTGCGGGTCGCCAGAGCCCTGGATCCCGCGGGAGAGGCTGCAGCCATCCCCCCATCGCACCCCTGCGCCCGGGCGGGACCCGGGTGGGCTCCGCAGGGACCGGGGTGCACCATGTCAGCTGGGTGCTGCCTCCTCCTCCCCTCCAGGGTGACGGAGGGAGGAATGCTCGGAGGAATTAATGAGACAGATCTCGCTTTGTTGCTGGCCCGATCCTCCTGTCTCCCAGCCCTTCCCAGCCTGCCAAGAAGTGCTCGGGAAGGCCTCGCACCATTAACCCTTCCCCTGCCGCACCTCCGGCCATCCCAGGGCGTGCAAACAGCCTCAGGGGGTTTTACCCTTGCCACATTCCTAGAGGAGACTCCCGAGGGCGCTGGGAAGTCCTGGCCATCCTATAAACCCCATGTCGCCTGTCTCCTGGCTGGTGGCCTCACTGCGTCCCCCGGACAGGGACGTGAGGCTGTGACGCCGTGCAAAATCCGGCAGTGCAGGGCTTGTCACCAGCTCGTCACCAGCGGCGTTGCCTCCTCTCGGCTCGTGGGGGTCCCCAATGCATCGCCACAGTCCCCCGGGGGGAGAGGAGCTGTGGCGGTGTGGTGGTATCCCTGGCGTGATGGTGGCTGAGTCCCCATGGGGGACATGGCGTGATGGGGTTGAGCATGGAAACGGGGGCAGCAGTGGACATGGCAGTGATGGGGGATGTTGGGGTGGGCAGCTGAGAGGTTTTGGGGTGCAACCAGGGGATAACTGTTGATCTGCAGTGAGGGTGGTGGTGAGGACGGGGGTATCTCTTCCCAAACCTTGCTGAGGCTCCTGGCCAGAGCTGCTGCTTTGCCCAGGAATCTGCAGGCTGGGTTGCAGCAGGGTGCCTGGGATGGGCATTGTCCAACGCTGGCTGGACGGGAGGAGCTGGATGGGCGTAGGGTGTCCCCCAGGAACGCCATCAGGCTGGGCTCCAGATCGTGCCCGTGGCTGAGGCTCAGCGGATGCATTGGAGCTCCTGCCATGACACCGACCTAAAGGACAGGACCCTGGGAAACCCATGGCGGGCAGGGAGCAGCTGGCATTTGAGATCCCCAGGGCACAGTGAAGGCAGCCCAAGCCCTGGCTTTGCGTGGGCTGAGGCCAGTGCCGGGCTGGGACGAGCTCCCCGCCGCGTGCTTTGGGGTTATTTATAGGGCTGCCATTTATATCGCTTCTATTTCTGCTGCCGTGTGGGGACGATGTGAGGAAGCGAGGGGGGAGGGCTCGAGTCTGCCACCGCCCCGTGCCCGGCCCCTCCAGGAAGGGATGCTGCCGACTGCACTGGGGCCAGCCTGGCTGGGGGTGGAGGCCTGGCTTGGCACAAGGGCTGGTCCTTCTCCAGCCCTCAGGTCACCCACCTTGCGGAAAAAACTCTGCCTTGGGCTCCCAGGATTTTTTGGAGTTGGTTTTGCCAGTTTTAGCAGAAAGTAAAGCCCGAGAAGTCAGCTGCAGCACTGTGGTGGGGGTGACCACCTGTGGCTCTAGGACCAGCTGTCCCAGCCCAGGACAAGTCACTTGGTCACTCACTGTGGTTCTCCTTCAAGCCATGACTGTGTGTCTTCTTGCCAAAATTGTCATCTCCTGCCCTCTCCCAGGTTTCCCCCATGGCCAGGAGCTTTTTGGCCCCTCACCGGGCTGGTGCTGACTCCATCTCCACAAACTTTTTTGGCCAGCCATAACTTTTGACACCAACTGAGGCTGGCCTATGCCCTTTCCTGTCAGGTTTCCAGCTGTGGTGACATTCCCAGCCTCAAGAATGTCTGTGGCTGGGGAGTACTTGTCCAAAATAGCCTGAAGTAGCTTCTTCATCACCTTGGCCTTTGGTGCTGGTGCCACCAAGGCAGCGTCGTGTTGGGGCTGGTGGCTTCTCCAGGGGCTGGATGGGCTCACAGCCTCAGTGCTGGTGGTCCCTGGGCCAGCAGGGAGAAGCTGGAGAATTTCCCTAGGACTCTGCTGGCAGGATGTGGGATCTATGGGAAGCTGGTCTTCTATGCCATGGAGGGCAGGGAAGTGGGAATAACCTCCTGGATTTTTCTGCCTGTGCACAAACTGGCCATGGCTGTACGTGTGTGTCCAAGCATGGCTGCCCACGGAGTGTTTTGTTTGCATGTTCAGCTGTTGTGGTTGGGGTGGGGATGCTCAGGGTGGCTCCCCAGGCCTGATGAGAAGAAGACATAAAGGGACATCCCCAAAAAGGGAGCACCTGGGGCGTTACACCCTCATCCCTGCAGAGGAGGAGGGATTGAGGCAGCCACCCTGGCTAGCTGAGCTGAGCCAGAGTGGTGAATATCCAGAGAAGCCCCCTGAGCTGGAGAGTCACATGGAGATGTCTCCTTCCTTGCACCCACTCCCTATCCCCAGCCAAGCCAGGAACAGGGACTCATTTAACTCAATTACCACCCTGGCGCTGCTGGCTTGACTTGTGCCCTTCCTCTGCCCTCCCTTGGCAAGGTGTCCTGAGCTGTCAAGCCCCGCCAAGTGCCATGCAGGGTGCTGTGAGGTGCTCAGAGGGCATGGCTGACGTGACGTGTCCTCCTCTGGCACCCTCTGCCACTTTTGGAATGCCTGACCTGTCTTCTGCCTGCTCCTGGTGGTCTCCCAAAGGGTGATGCCTGGGATGGTGCCATGCCTGGCACCTCACCCATGTGTCAGCTGCCACACAGACCCCCCGGGACTGCAGGCTGCAGAGAGGCAGAGTTCCCTCAAGCAGCACAGCCTGGCTGCCACCCCTCTGCAAGGGAAGCCTGGAAGTCCCCTCACTCTGCGTGGCACCAGGGAACGCCCCTCCCGCGGCTGGGGCAGCTTTAGCGTGGCTTTCTCATTAACCTTTAATGAGAACAAACAAGCTGGCATGGGCCGGCGCTGCGGGCGCGCTGCCTGGCCGTGTGCCGGGCACTGGCTCTGCGCGGCTGCCAGCACGGCGCAGGCTTTGCACAAGGATGGTCAGAGCCGGGGCGGTGCCGGCAGTGATGCCATTCCCTGGGGAGAAGCAGCACGGGGTGAAAAGCCGGGTGGTGGCTGCTGCCCACGGCAGCCGCCAGGATGGGACTCTGCCCATCGGTGGGGAGAGCCAGGGGGATGCGTCGCGTCCAGGCGAGGTAGGAGACGTGGTCTTCATGCAGGTTCTGGAAGGCTGGGGTGGAGATGGGCTTTGCAGCGTGCTGGGCTGCTGGCTCCCCCAGGCCCGTGGCACTGGCATGGATGGGTGGGCACCTGGGATGGTTTTTCTTTGGGTGCTTCTCAGAAGCAGCCCAGCCTCTCACCAGCTTTTTTCCCAGCTGCTCTCCCAATGTGGCTGATGCTGTGTACCCACCCAGGCACCCACCTGGGCACTGGGAACTAAGGGTGCCCTGGGTCACAGCACTCTCTGGTGACACTGCTGCAACCCCAGCTCTGCAGGCCTGGCTGTGGCTGGCTCCAGAGCCACGTGTGGGTGCCCACAGTGGGGCAGCCGTGCCACCCTATGTGGGAGCCCCTGATGCTTCTTGTCCCCTGTGGGACCTGCAGGGAGGGGGCCTGCTCTGGGCTGGGGAAGCAATCCCACAACAGGCTCACTCTCTGGGGGAGGGGTTAACTTTGAGGGAGGACCTCATATCTGCAAGGACCCCCAAGACTCTGTCCCAGTGCTTTTCCTCCTGAACCTGTCCTGACCTTGCTCTAAAATCAGCAGCAAACAGGAAAGGAGCCTAGGAGGGAGTTGTTTCTTCCTGCTCCAGTGACGTGGTGAGGGCAGCTGATCCCAGCCTGGACAGAGCTGGCTGCTCCAACCTCTGTCCGACCTGGAGGGGGGTGCCAGGCTTGGGTATTCCCAGGATCAGGAGCTGTGCAGGGACCTACAGCGCTGGAGCATGGTGACATCTGTGCCACAGAGTCTCCTGGTTGTTTAGGGCAGGAATTGTGGGCCTGAGAGGTGCTGCTGGCTGCTGGGATTGGCAGGGAGGGCAGGTGGGTCTGCCACACTGCCCTTTGGGAGCTGGACCCCAATGGGAAGCAGGACAGACATTCCCACATGGTAATTGCACCCAGCATCTTTGGAGAGCCCTGTGAGGAAGCCCTGGCTGAAGAGAGCTCCTCCAAGGCTTTGGAGACTCAGGATACAAAGTTGGGACTTTTGAGCAAGGAAACCCTTTTCCCAGTGGTTCCTGGGTCTTGGAGGGTGCCCACAGGCATGTCACGGGATTGCATGCTGTGGGAAGCCTACAGCAAAGCCACGGTGGTTTTATATAGACATAAATATAACTATATATATATTTATTATATTTGTATATACTTATATTTAAACCCAAGCAATGCAGAAGCCAGCGGCAGCGGTGTGAGCGTCAGCTGCCCACGGCTTTGTGCCTGCCCGCAGTGGAGCCGGCAGGGATGGGGGCGAGGGGCTGTGCATCCCCCCCCCAGCCTCGGGTGCAGCTCGGGGCCGGTGCTGCGGTCGGCAAGGCGGGGGGTGCTCCCTGGCGTGTGCCCGGCCCTGGGTGCCGGTGGGAAGGGGGTCTCCAAGGGAAGCGATCCAGAGTGGGGCTGGAGGGGGGGGAGTTTGCAGTGTGTTCCCCTCCCTTCCGCCTGTGCCTCAGTTTCCCTCTTCTGGGATTGGGGAGGGAAAGATAGGGACCGAACTGTGCTGTGCTCCGGGAGTAGCCGGTGCTGGTGGGGCCCCTTCCCTCCAAGGGGGTCAGGCATCCTCCCGTGTCCTCCCATCCTCCGTCCCCCTTGAGTCACGCCGGGGCTGCGGCGCTGGGCAGTGATGTCAGCCCGCGGGCAGGGGAAGCGGGGGAGGAGACTGCTGCCCGGGGGGAGCCCTCCGGCCACGGCCCCCGCACTCGGGCCGACAGACGGACGGACGGCATGAGAGAGCAACAACGAGCCGGGACGCTGAGCCCAGCCCGAGGGGGATGTGCTGCCGCAGCACGCCATGAATGGCAAACCGAAAGGTACCGAGCACCGGCAGCACCAGGGCTCCCCAGAAAACGGCGATGATTTGGGGACCCCCCGCTGTTTGAGGCTCCCGGGGTGACGTGGCTGGGCTCAGGCGGGGTTTTTTGGGGTGAGGAGTTTCCTTGGGAGGAAAGCTCTCCCTGACAGGGACACCAAGGACATATGCACCCGCCACCTGCAAGGGACACGGCTGTCACCGCGGGTTGCAGTGCCGGGGTGTCAGGACGGGGTGTCCGTGCAGGATAGGACCCCCTGGCTGCCTGATGTTGCTGTTGCCCACACTGAGATCCAGGCTCTGCATCTCAAGGCAGGAGAGGGGCCACAGCTGCCAGCTGCTCTGGGGTGATGCACCCCTGATGCCACGGCAGCCCCCGATGCCATGGAAGTGCGGTTTTCCTCGGCAAACTGGTTTTTCCCGGCTCGTGCCCCTATGTCTGATGAGGACAAACAGAGCCCATCTTCATGTCGAGCATCTCTGGCATGGTGGCCCATGGGGACCTGGGCAGAACGGAGGGCCTTGGGGCTGCTTTTGTGCACTTGGATCAAGTTGTTTGGGCAGGATTTGTGGGGGCAGCTACTGGTACCCAACAGAGCACCCTGGAGATGAGGAGGTCAGGGGGAAGGTGGCATATGGGACCTCCACAAGGTTATGCCAATCCCAGAAGGATCCTTCTAGAGGATCCCAGAACCTCTGAGAGGGATCACAGCCCACTCAGGAGTGGAGTCTGGTGCCCATGGCCAGGATGCAGCCCCATCTTACAGGGTACAGAGGTGAGCAGTGTCCATGGGGATCCTGGCTGGGTGCTCTGTTTGTGCCTTTGGTGGTGGGGGACTCCATGGTGGTCCTGGGCTGGTTCCCAGGAGCCATCCTAGAGAACATGTTGGGCCTGAGATTTGCCAGTCCTGGGGAAACCCCCTCCCCAGTGGAGGGCACTTCCCTGGATACAGTGTGGCTGGAGACGGGGAGCCCATGGGATGAGTGGCAGGGTCGGGGGCTGTGAGCCCCCCCGAGGGACTGGCTGTGAGTGTCTGCCTGTGCCGTGCCCTGCCCTTCCGCAGGGATACTCCGCGGGGTAAATAAGCACTTCCTCCAATTCTTCCCATTCGCAGCTCCTTCCCTTTCCTGCCGCCCTCCCACTTGGCCCAAGGAGCCAGCAGCCTCCAGTGGCCGCAGGGGCGGATATCAGCGCCATGCCCCTACTGCCATGGGGCCGAGAGCAGCCAGCACCCATCCAACCCAAACTGCCGAGGGCAGCCAGCACCCAAACAATCACACTGCCATTCCCTGTTCCGGTGGGGGCTGTGGGGCTGTGACCTCATGGCTGGGACTTTCTCTCCGAGTGAGTCACGGGAGCCGGGATGCCATTCACTGACTCATCTGACTCCCAAAAGCCCCCAATCCCTCTCCTTGCCCAGCACGAGGAAGAGCCGGGGGTGTCCTGCCTGCCTGGAGGAGAGGCAGAGCGTGGAGACGTCAGGGAAGAGGCGGCTCCCAGGCTCCTTGTGACCAAGGCGGCATGGCTTCGGTCCGCGGATGCTCCCATCCTCTGTGCTGGGGGGGATGAGGAGCGATGGGAGGGAAGAACTGCTCCAGCCCACGCTGGGAGCCGGCCAAGGGCCGTCCCGGGGCCGGAAGGGGCCGGCGGGGGCCGGGGTACGTGCCTGGGTTGGGGCAGCGGGGCCACAGCTGTGCAAACACGGATGCGGCGGCTGCTCCGGGGGGAGCCGAGCCAGCGGGCTGAGTTCACAGGCTCCCGAGGTCATCCCCGCCGTGCGCCCCAGTTTCACCCAAAGGTGCTGGGGCGGGGCGTGGCAGGACCCCCACTTGCCCCGGACACCACGGGCAGGACGGACGGTCCTGTGGCCATCGTGGCCTTCCCCACTGGGGGACACTGGTGCCCTGCTGTGCCCGGGGATGGCCGCAGTGCCATCAGTGCGGGGACCACAGCCCAGCTCCTCCTGGGGAAGCCCCTTGGGTGCTCTAGGTGCTGCTGGCTTGTCGTGGGTGTCTTCCCCGAGGTGAGGGGTGCTGGAGGCTGCTGGGTTGGCCACCCTGGGCACTGGTGGCCTTCAGTGAGTGACATCCCTGGAGCTGCTGGTCAGAGCACCCGCAGCTCCCCGGGCTGCAGGGCTGGGGACTCAGGGGGAGCCAGTTTGGGGCGTCTCCGACCAGGGCAGTGTTGATAAACCCGCCGGAGCGACCTGAGGCTGGTGTCTGAGTGTCGGAAACAGAAACCAGCTGGGACCAACCCAGCCGGTCGGACTGCCCCCTCCGCTGCTCCGACCAGCATTCTTGGGATCCCAATCATCTCCAGAGCACCGGGCGTCGAGAGAGGAGCTGGCGGCCGGGCTGGAGAGCCCCGGGGTGGGCTCCAGCACCCCGCGCTGTGCTGCCCGTCAAGCTGCTCACTGCCCTTTTGGCCACGGCCCACGGGCAGTGCTGGCCGAGGACGGACAGACGGACACACTCCCAGGACTGCATTTCCTACGCTGGGAGAGCTGGAGGCAGTCTGCTGTGGCGCAGAAAAGGTGACAAGCTTGGTCGGGAGGCAGGTTTGTTAGCACTGAGCCCTAACTACGGGCAGGGGCCGGTGGGGCTTGCTGGGACTGAACCTTTGGGGCAGGACCTCTCCTGCTCAGGCGAGAGAAAGGATGTGCTTGGAGCTTTAGCCCATGGCAGGGACATGAGTGTGCGGTGCTCTGATGGTCCCAGCCTCATGGTAAGCCTGGCACAGGGCTCACCAGCCTGGGCAAGATGCGGTGCCTGGTGGTCCCTTGCAAATGTGCCTCGGGCTCTGCTCCCTGCGGGGGCTGGCTGTGCTGCTGGTACCAGGTACCTCTTATCTCGGTAATGTCAGGAATGCACTGTGCTGGGGATTTTTCCTCCTCTGTGAGCCAAACCCAAGCGTGCCAGGAACAGAGACCCCACACCCTGCCTGCCCTGCCTCATGCAGCCCTTCGGCACCCGGCTGGCTGCCCGCTGGTGCTGGGCTGGAGCATCCTTGGGGCTCCTGGAGCATTACTCCTGCAGAGCAGGGGTGTGGTGTGCCTCTCCTCCAAGGTGGCTCGGGGTCCTGGCACAGGATCTGGGTTGCAGGGTGCCAGGCCTGGGGATGCAGGGTGCCAAGGTGCATCGTGGTGGATGTTTGGGGAGAGCCCGGTCCAGGGCTGGAGCACAGGGATGTGGTCCTGTCAGCACCCACTGCTCCCTGTGCCAGTGAGGGAGCCTCCAGTGCTCTGGAGCATGGCACAAGTGGCTGCTGGAGCCTCTGAGGTGCCTGGGCAAGTGGCTGGGGATTGCTCTGACTGCTAAGGAGTTGTGCTGGGGCATCAGTCCCCTCCAGCTCACTCAGCATCCTTCTCTGCTCCAGTGCCTCCAGCATCCTCCTCCCCTTGATGCTCTCAGCATCCTTCTCTCCTCTAACACCCTCAGCATCCTTCCCCAGTGCGGGCTCCTGCCTGGGAAACCCTCTTTAGAGGTCCCTCTGTGCCCCAAAATTGCAACGTGGGCTGGAGAAGGATGGGCTGGCAGGACTGTCCTCACCATGAGCTGTGACCTGCCCCACACGTGGAGAGCCTTGTCCTAGGGGTGGTGAGTGCTCTTCCTATGGATGAGCCGCTGTAGCACCCAGCTGGGGAACAAGCATGGGTGCCACAGGCCCTCCTTGCTCAGTGGGGAGCAGATTAAAGAGCCCTGCAGAGAGTAATCTGCCCAGGCCTGCAGGTCAGCCGGGCTGCCAGGGATTACAGCTCTTCGTAATGAGCTTAATTGGGACAGTGTTGTCCTGGAAAATGGAGGGACTGGCACCCAGATAGCGCCGTGTCCGTGGGACCCGCCGAGTGGCTCTGTGGTCTGGGCTGGGACACGAGTCCCAAAGGGGGAACCAGATGGACCTGCTGCCTCCTGGCTCCACTGGGATAGAGGTGAGTGGTGGTGGTGGTTAGCTTTGACTGCAGATGGCTCCGGCACATCCTGGGTGCTGCAAATCCCTGGACCCAGCCTGGTGTGCGGGGTGGCGAGGGGCACAGTGCTGGGGGGATGCCCACCGGTGGCTGAGTGGGTGTGAGCCGTGTGGGACCAGGCTGAGCCGGGGTCCTGGGCACGGGGAAGGAGTGGGGATGGCGGCAGAAGCCCCAGCAGTGCCTGTGTCCCTGTGCTGTTCACTGTCGGCCATGCTGGAGACAGGAGGAAAGGCAAAGTGAGCCCCTTAGGATGTAGGAAGGTGGCTGTGGCTTAGTCTGTCCGCCAGGGAAGCTGTGCATCCCTAGGGTCCTGCCTGGCCTTCCCTGGTGGGGTGGGGGACTGCCGGGCACCACGTGGGCTCATCCCCAGCAGCTGCCGCAGCTCTGCTCAGGGCTGGCTGGGACAGAGGGATTGACCTGCCGTCCATGGTGGCCATAATGAAGTGGAGTATCCTGCATCCTGCCCCTCTGTGGCTGCCCTGTGGGCTGGGCTCCTCCCTGTGCACAGCTGGCACTGCTGGGGGTGGCAGGGCCAGGAGCCCCATTCTCCCCTGCTCTTGCCTTGTCCTTTGGGCTGCCCTCCTTGCCTCCGGCCAGGGCTACAGGGATGGTTCCTGTGACACGGAGTGGCAGCCAGCTCCAGGCCCTGAGACTCAGAAATCTGCTTCATCCCCGGCTGGCATCAATTGCACCGGCTGTGGTGGGGACAGGCAGGTCTCAGCAGTGGTTTCAAGGCTCCTGACACTGTCACTGCCAGGAGCAGAGGGCAGGGGTGCAGCAGCCATGGGGCTGGACACGTGTGGCCTGCACGGACTTTCCAGGGTCTGGCAGGGAATGGCTCAGCCTTTTCTTCCCCGACACAGCTCCTGGCAAAGCTGGGAACTTTCCGAAGTGCTTTGTTGTCCTTGGGTTTCCCTCCTGGTTGCTGGAGTGAGCGGAAGCAAGTGAGGAGACAGCAAAGGGCTGGGCAGCCGGGTCCAGCCCTGTGCCTTTCCTGCCCCTGCAGCAGGGTGGCACGGGTGACAGCAGACATGCGACAAGGTGGGGTTCAGGAGGAGGTGTCCGGGCTTGGGCACCGTTTAGAGTTTTCCATGGACACATCTGGGAAAGGCTGTGGTAGGCACAGGGCTTCAGCCCCTTTCTGCGACTCCCATAGGGCCAAGCTGGGACACATCTGTCTGGGTGTGCCCATGGAGAGCTCACAGTGCCCAGAGCCCTGCTTCACCAAGGGCAGCATCTTTGGGGGCAGCATGGGATCTGTGTCCTGGTGCCACCAGGAATGCTCTGGGACTGAGAGAGTGGGAAGTCTCCCAAGTGCCATTCTCAGTCCTGCCTGCATGTGTGTCCTCACCCTGCTGCTGGTGACCCTGCTGTGTCATTGTCCCCAGGGCGGCCCTCCAGGTCACACTCAACGATGTCACTGTCTGTGCGCCCGCAGCGCCGAGTCCTCGTCACCAAGATCAATAGGAGCCAGTCCTTCGCCGGAGTGAACTCATCGGCCGACCGGCCCTTCAGGTAGGAGATGGCTGCTCACTCTGCCTGCCACGAGGGATGGGGACAGGCCTGGGCTTTGTGGTGGGACCTGCTGTGCATCCTGAGGCTGCTTCCCAGCCAGCTGTCCCAGCATCTCCCTCGGGGACCTTTTTGGTAGGCAGGCGCTGTTGCACAGGGGGCTGCAGGGAGCACTGAGGCCATGTGGGAGACAGAGCCCATCGTCCCAACCTTTTGCAAATGGTGTGCCCCAGGTGGGGTGAGGACCCTGCAGCCCTGTGGCTGCTGCCACCGGAGCATGGAGGGGGCAGGTGTAGCTCACCTCATTCTTCAACCAGCTCTTAAGAGCTTCCCTGTGACCATCTCATAATGTTTAATGGGTGCGGTAGAGCTGGGGTGGCTTTGAAGTGTCTTGATGGCCTTGACATCCTGCGGCAGCCAGTTTCAGAGCTGAGTGCTGGTGTGAATCAGTGTTTCCTCAGGGTCACCTCAAACCTATCGTTGGAAAGGTTTTACCAGCTGCCCGCCAGCTGCAGTGTGAGGAGCAGCTGTTCCCTGCTCCATCCTCTCCAGCCACTGCTGATGTTATGGTCCCTTCATACCCTTCCTCTTCCTCTGCTGAGCCTCCCCACATGCTGCAGTTCCCCACCAACCCCCTCTGCACCATCCCTAGCTCCTGGCTACCCTCTCACGGGTAGTTCTTGGGTCCCAGGCAGAGCCCCCCTGTGCTCTGACCTCCCACCCTGCTCAACTTTGTCCCCAAGTCCTGTCCAGCATCTGGGCCAAGTGACACTTTCCAGGTCACCAGCACTTTGCTGGATTTGTGGGTACCAGAGGGGGCCCCTTAGAGACAGAGAAGAGGGAGGGCTTTTAGATGCCTGCAGCCAAGTGGTTGCTGGGGAGATGCTTGTGGGAGATGCCTCCGGGGACCCTGGAAGATGGGAATGAGGAGGAATGGTGGAAATTAGGTGCTTACCCATCGCTTGGGCGGAGGCCAAGACATTCATTTCCCCACCAATGATTCGGGGAAGTCTTTTGGTCACTTCTGTGAAGAGCAGCACAGGATGGGAGGTACAGCCCGAGGCTGGGAAATGAGGAGCCCGTGGTGTCTCCTGGGCACCAGTGGCGCGACGATGCTTTGGGAGGAGGAAGGGAAGAGCCGGTCTGAGCGAGGCGTTGCTCGCTGGGCTGGGGAGTGACTCCATTGCACAAGGCAGGAAGGGTGGTGTTCGGGTCCCGGCACTGGGTCGGCGTCCCGCGGGTCGGCCGGGGGAGGCAGCTCCATCCAGCAGGTTTGGTGACATCTGGAGAGGCATAGCATCAGTGAGAATGTCCCTGCCCCATGTCGCTGTGCTGTGTGATGACGTGACAGGGCTGCCAGTCCCCAGGATGCTCCCGTGCTGCATTGGGATCCTTGCCTGATCCTGGAAACACGAGGTGGCATATTTCACCCTGCCACAGTGCCCAGGGAGCACCTCTATGCCCCCGGCAACCTCGGTGCTGGGGATGGAGCAGAGCATGGCCCCTTTGGAGGGCAACCAGGGCTGGAGATGTCCCCACAGGCACTCCAGGAACTCAGCCTGACTCCAGCTGGTGCTATCTCTGTTTGCCTTTGCTCCCCCCAGCTGGCACCAGAGACACCCCACCTTCACAGAGACTACACCATGGCCAAAGTCTTGGGCCCCACTGGGACAGTGTTGCCTCCCTGCTCTTCTCCATCTCCACATTTGCAGGTTTCTTCTTGTCTTTCCCATGGCTTTGGGGCAGCCAAATGCATTGCCAGGGGGCTGCAGGTATGTGGTGCAGGTCGTGCTGCCCAGTCTCATGGCTCTGTGTCTTCCAGCCCTGCTGATCACTTAGAATGGCTGCCAGGGAGTCCTGGGAGGGGCAGTCAGGTCCCAGCGGACCTGGCCTCCATCCCAGAGATCACCCTTGTCTCCAGACAGGGTGCCTGGCTGGCTGGGGCATCCAGAAGGACCCTGGTGCTGTGTGCTGATCCCAGCCTCTCTCCCCAGGAATCTCTCAGCTTTCACCCCCACTGTCTCCCGCAAGACTGGCTCCAGGGTCAGTAGGATGTTCTCAATGTCCCACAAGTCCCCACCACCCAAGGTGCCTCAGCCCAACCGCCTGGACGAGGTGTACGAAGCTCTCAAGAAGGGCCTGACGTAAGTGTTGGGTGGGTGGAGGCAGGGAGCTCCTGAGGGGTATGGGGACAGCTTGTGACATGGGTGGGGTTGGCAGCTCTCTGCTCTCACCAGGCACGGACATGCCAGTTCTCTTGGGCACGTTGCCTTGGGGTCCCAGATTGTGTGGGGTCCCACATCCCACTGCATCCCCTGTAGAGGCAAATATGGGTTCCCACAGCTGGGTCCTGGAACAGGGAGTGGGAATGTGTTGTCACATGTGCTGGGTTGGTGTGGGCTGTGGGGAGCAGGAGCCGTGGACATGGCATCCCAACCTGACCTCCATGGTGTGGCTGCCCCCAGAGCCTACCTGGAGGTGCACCAGCTGGAACTGGAGAAGCTCAGCACACAGATCCGTGAGTCCAAGAGGAATTCACGCCTGGTGAGTGCCACTTGGGAAGAGCCTAATGGGGAGTGGTGCTTTGGGTAGACAGCCGGGGTTGTGGGCACAGTGGGGGCAACTCGTGGTCCATCTATGCGTGGGGCAGAGCCTGTTTCTGTGGGGTTGTAGGGGCCAGCCCAGGCTCTGGTGTGGGGGCTCCTGTCCCTCTGTCATGCACTGTCCAGTCCCAGCTGGGTGCTGCGTGTCCCACTGCTGTGCTGTGGGTGGTGGGTGCCACGTGCTGGGTCTTCTTAGGGTGGGCAGAGCAGGCTTTGTGCTACGTCTTATCCCTTTCATCTCTCCTCCAGGGCTTTCTCTACGATCTGGATAAGGTAAGCGGGATCAGTGTCTCGTCCCCCTTGTATTCCCCTTCCTTGTGCCTGGGACGTGCTGCTGCCAGCCCTGCTCTGCTAGCACTGCCCTGCTGCCTTGTCCCCTGGGAAGGAGAGGGACTGGGGCTCTGCAGGCAGGGTGGCCCTGGGCGGGGGATGAAGCAGAGATGGTCTTGTAACCCATTTCAGGCAAACAAAAGCTGTTGTTAGTGAGTGCAGGGCTTGGGTTAGCTCAGAGGCTGGGAAAAAAAGCACCCTGGAGCCTGGCTTGGCTCCTGGAGGACCTTCTGGAGCAGGGGAGTCTGGAGGAGGCTGCAGCACATGGGTGCTTCCCACTGGCTGCCACCCTGCAGCTCCTGGGCAGGGCTGGTGACTAGGACCCGCCCCAGCCTCAGCACAGGGGACACAGAGGGCACATCCTGACCTGTGCCTCCTCCATGGAGGGGCTGCACTGCTGCTCACACCATCTCCTCTGCTTTTCCAGCAAGTGAAGTCCATCGAGCGCTTCCTGCGTCGCCTGGAGTTTCATGCCAGCAAGGTGAGAGCCGGGGCAGTGCTGGCGTGGCCGTGCTGTCCCCAGCCCTGCCCCTCACCGCAGCTCGGGCCTGTCCTTGCAGATAGATGAGCTGTATGAGGCTTACTGCATCCAGCGGCGGCTCCGTGATGGAGCCCACAACATGGTCAAGGCTTACAGCACGGGCTCGCCGGGCAGCCGGGAGGCACGCGAGAGCCTGGCCGAGGCCAGCAAGGGCTACAAGGAGTACACGGAGGTGAGGCAGCTGGCTGGGGTGGGCTGGCAGGGTGCTGAGTCCATGGCTGGCTGCTCATGGGTCCTGTCCATCCGTCTGTCTGTTCCCAGAACATGTGTCTGTTGGAGAATGAGCTGGAGAGCCAGCTGGGCGAGTTCCACGTCCGGATGAAAGGTACCATGTCCTGCTCCATCCCTGTCCCGCTGCCTGCCTGCCTGCCTGCTGCCTGCTGACGCCCCTCTGCCTTCTCTTGCAGGACTGGCAGGCTTTGCCCGGCTTTGTGCTGGTGACCAGTATGAGGTTGGTGGGACCGTATGGGTTGGGTTCTGCTCTTCCTCTGCCCTGTTGTCCTTGGGGTGTCTCAGGGGTGTAGGTGGGTGCTGGCGTGGAGGGCGTGTTGCAGGGTGGTGGTGGGTGGCATGGGTCCCTGGCCATGCCTGGGGACATACAGAGAGCATCCATCACCCTGGGGTCGTGTCTCCCCCATACCCACACCTCTGCATCCCCAGATCTTCATGAAGTACGGACGGCAGCGGTGGAAGCTGCGAGGGCGCATCGAGGTGAACAGCAAGCAGGTGTGGGACAGTGAAGAAATGGTTTTCTTGCCCCTCGTCACCGAGTTCCTCTCCATCAAGGTACAGTGCAGAAAAGGGCAGGGATAGGGTGGGCCAGCTATCCTCCTGCATGGTAGAGTCATTTAGGTCAGAAAATACCTCTCTGACCAAGTCCAACTGTTAACCCAGCACTGCCAATCCCACCATTAAACTGCATCCCCAAGTGCCACATCCACATGTTTTTTGAACATTTAGAGGGATGGTGATTCCACCACTTCCCAGGGCTTCCTTCCAGCACCTCACCTAAACCTCGCCCTCACTGGCCCATGGCTTCATCTCCTCCTCTCCTTCCTCTCCTCCTCCAGGTGACGGAGCTAAAGAGTCTGGCCAACCACGTTGTGGTGGGCAATGTGTCCTGTGAGACCAAGGACCTCTTTGCGGCTCTGCCCCAGGTAGTGGCTGTGGATATCAACGACTTGGGCACCCTCAAACTCAGCCTGGAGGTGACCTGGAAGTGAGTACCTCAGCAGGCATTGCTGGTGCCACATGGCAGTGCTGGGGATGCCCAGCATGGAATGGCAAGAGATGACCCACCCCAGGCTGTCTCCTGTCCCAAAACTGGGCTGTTATTATGGAAAACCAGAGCTGGACTGGAGGGGGTCCTGGTGTCTTGAGACCCCCCAGGCTGGTGCACACCCCTCACCTCCCTGCTGTCCTCCCCAGCCCCTTCGACAAGGACGACCAGCCCTCGGCAGCCAGCACCGTCAACAAGGCTTCCACGGTGAACAAGAGGTTCTCCACCTACAACCAGAGTCCGCCTGACACACCATCCCTGCGGGAACAGGCATTCTATGTAAGTGTGCACCAGGCAGGGCTGCTCAGGAGACATGGCCAGTGGAGGGGCCCACACAGGGATGTGCCTAGGCAACGTCTCAGAGGGTGGCACAGCTCAGGGACGGGTAGGCAGCTCCTTCCTCTCCAGCCATCCCACCAGGACTCCCCAGTACCGGCACCTGCTCCTCCCTCCCACGTTCACAGCTCCTCTTCTCTCTGCCCAAGAGCCCGGAGCGGGCGGCTGACAAGCGTGGTTGGTCCTTGCTGGACATCTTTCGGGAGACACTCGTCGAGAAGCTGTCTCAGAGCTGCTCCTGCGGCGATGTCTCCTCGGCCGAGCTTGGGAGATGGCCGCAGCAGGGCCGCGTAAGTGCAGGGCTGGAGCAGGCCAGTAGCTTAGCCCAGCGCTGTGGCCATCCCGCAGTAGCTGTAGCCACTCCTTGTCTCCTACTCACTATCCCTCGCTGATGCCCAAAGGCCTGATCCTGCCAGGCTGGGTCTGGCTGGTCCTGCAGAGCTAGTCCCCAAGCTAGGGAAGCCTGGGTTCACCCCCATGCGAGAGCTGGGCACTAGTGAGTACACAGCTTCTCCGTGTCCCTGTGCTGGTGGCGTTGGTGTGGTGCTGGTGACGGTGCTGGTGTGGCAGTGCTGGTGTGGCACTGGTGATGCTGCCATGGTGCTGGTGTGACTAACGTGGAATTGGCGTGGCACCGGTTCAGTGATGGTGACCCACAAAGTTGGTGTGGTGGCCGGTGCTGTCCCCACAAACTGGTGCTGGAGCTGTTGCTGTCCTTGCAGCCATGGTGGGTGGTGTCCTTGGCTCCATGTGTTGCATCCCACTGTGCTAGGGGGCCGCTGGCACCCCAAGGCTCCAGGACATATGGGGCTGGTCATGGGGAGCTGGATTGCCTGCTGGCATGGGGTGGGATCCAGAGCTGGAATCTGCCAGGTGCTTGCTGACCATCCTGCTGTGCCAGCAGAGCCATGGCAGCCTCAGTGCCCTCCAGCTCTGATCGATCCTGCCCCTGCTTGACATGCAGACAGCTAGAGGAGCAGGGGCAGCAGGAGCAGGGTCTTGGCTGACACCATTCTCCCCCTGTCCAGAACATGCTGCGGCGCCAGGAGGAGCTGGAGAACGGCACAGCCTGGTCCATCTCCTCTGAGTCCTCGGACGACTCCTCCAGCCCCCAGCTGTCCGGCAGCGCCCGCCATGCCACACACAAGCCCATCGTGCAGCCCGAGGTGCAGGCCTCCGCCCCTGCCATCGAGATCTCCTTCTCCCAGCAACCAGAGGAGGCCGATGCCGTGCTTGGGGCCAGTGGCAGCAGTGTCCCCTCTGCCGGGAGCCAGCCGGAGGAGCCAGGCAGCCGTAAGAAGGAGACAGTGGCCAATGGGCATGTGCCCTACTCCCGGACTCTGAGCCACATCAGCGAGGCCAGCGTGGATGCCACGATGGAGGTCAAGACTGCCGAGAGCCCTTGGGAGCCTGCGCCCAGCCCAGAGGACACAGGGATGGGCGAGCAAGACGCAGACCCTGGTGCTGCAGTGGCAGCTGCTGTGGCAGGGCAGGACAGGGCCACTGAGGCCAAGCCCCGTGCCGCTGTGGCATGGGCCACCTCCTGCGAGGAGGAGGCTGGCAGGGCCAAGCCAGTGCAGAGCCAGGCGCCAGCACAGAGTGACTGTGGCACCGGGACCCCCACAGCACTGGCACAAGCCTCTGCAGAAGAGAGGCCCGTCCCAACCCCACCACAGCCCACCAGCATCCCCGAGGTGCCGCGGGGAAAGATGGTGGATTCAGGTCTGGAGGAGGCAATTGGCCTCCTGGGCTCGGCTCTGGATGACTATCGGGGACAGTTCCCGGAGCTGCAGCCCCTCGAACGGGAGCTCAAACGTCTGGAGGAGATGCTGCTGGTGAGGGGCTCCCAGTGGTGTCGCGGGACGAGGGTGACAGGGTCATCCTGGCTGGCAATGCCTGGGGATGACGGGGACAGGGCCAGCCATGGTGGCAGTGCTCAGAGACAATGGAGACAAGACCATCCCAGCTGGCAGTGCCCAGGGGTGTTGGGGATGGGGCCATTCTTGATGGCATAGCCTGGTAATGCGGGTGGCAGGGCTGTCTTGGCTGGTGAGCCAGGATTCAACTCCACCATGCTTTCCTCCACAGCAGAAGCAAGGCATCTTCCTCAGCCGGGCCTCCAGCATCAGCCTGACAGTGGAGCACGCACTGGAGAGCTTCAGCTTCCTCAACACCTCCGACATGGAGGACTCAGAGGGCTCTGAGGACGAGCCTCTCCAAGATGAGAGGTGCACAGTGGGGCTCATGGGATGGGGCACAGGGCAGGAGATGGCCTTGGGGCAGTTGGAATGGGGAATGTTCAGCTCTGCCAGGGTGCCCAAGCATATTTAGACCTGTTCCTCACAGCTTAGGGAAGGTCCAGGTCAAGAAACAGCAGTACCTGGTCCTTCTGGTGGCACAATGTCACCCTGCAGCTGTCCGTGAGGGTGGGCTGGAGGCAGCCTCTGTGTCCCTGGGATTTGTTCTCTGCTCTGTGGGTGGGGAAGGGCCAAGATCAAGGTGTCCTGTGCTGATCCACTGCCTTGATGTCTCCCTGGCTTGCAGGAGGGCTGGCAGACCCCTGCGCAGCACCAGGGCCCCCAGCGCTGGCGAGATGGGGGCAGATGACACCGGAATGTGCAGTGGTTCTGAGGCCAGCACTGACCCCATGAGCACCGGCAATGAGTTCCTGGATAAGGCTCTGGTGCTTCACCTTAACAACTGCAACCGCCTGCTGCTGGTGAGGACCAGGGTGGGGTATGGCGGCAGGAGACGCCCTGGGGTGGGCTGTATGTGTCCCCTTGAAGGGGGTCTTGCCGCAGCCTGGAGGCTGTGATGTGGGCAGTGAGCTCTGTCACTGAAGTCCCTGGTTTGGCTGTGCCTTGCAGAAGCTGGGCACCTTCGGTCCCCTGCGGTGCCAGGAGATGTACGCCCTGGACAGGCTGCTGCGGGAGTCGCAGGTGCTGGAGATCGTGTGCCAGCTGACGGAGGAGCGCGCAGGAGCAGCCAGCTCGGCCACTGACGGTAAAGAAACACAGCTGAGGGGACCCTCTGTGCCACCCCAGAGGCTGTGTGAAACCGGTGTCCCCTCGTGGCCATGTCTGGGCAGTGAGGGACCATGCCAGACAGAGGGCAGGAGTCACCCGCCTGCTGCCATGGCCTTGGGGAGGTCTGACAGCGCCTGTCCCCACAGTGGTGCAGTTCTCGACACGGAAGGAGGGCGTGCTGCCCCTTTGGGACCTCTGTGTGGAAGCGCCCAATGTCTACATCTGCCCCGTGGAGCGGTTCCTGCAGGTGCTCAGTGCCCAGTATGCAGCTCCCATCAACGAGCAGCACCCTGGTTTGGCTGATGCTGGTGAGTGGGTGCCCAGGGGTGTTCGGGGAGTTGTCAGCCTCACTCAGTGACCCATGAGTGGGAGGATATGGGTGCCAGGAGCTCCACAGAGCTCCACAGAGGGGTGACCACGGCTGCTGCACATCCTGATCCTGATTCTTTCCCACAGTGTGTGTGAAACTGGTGGAGGACGTGCTGAATCGGCGGCTGCCCCGGCGGCCCGGCAGTGCCCAGAGCGAGCAGGTCACCATCTTCCAGTACTGGAGCCACTTTGAGTCACTCAGTGCCCTGGTGCTCGACACCTACATGATGGAGCTGGCAGAGGAAGGTGGGTGTCCTCTCACCCTCCTTAAGCCCTGGGATGGGGTGCCAGAATATCACCATAGTGATTGATCACTCTGCAGCAGTGCCATGACCGTTCTGGAGCATCACCCAGAGGCTCAGCCATCCTTGGGGTGGGCAAGTCAGTCTGATCCAGAGTGCAGCCCAGTCCCATGCTGCCTTCCCATATCTTTGCTGTAGGTCCCCAGTGTCTTGGGGAGCAACTTCATGCATTAGCACCCTCATGGGGCCCCCCTCTGCCCAGCATGGATCCATGGTGCCCAGGGATGGGTGGCAGGGGTGTGGGGGCAGTGCCATGTGACTCCCCACACCTTGGCTGAGCTGATGGCTTCCTGCAGCTCTGCTGGCACAGAACCTCAACTCGGACGACCAGGACGTGGTGCTGCGTGCCCTGAAGCGCGTGCCTGAGGGCCGCCTGAAGAAGGAGGGACTGAAGGCACTGAGCCTGCTCCTCGTGGAAGGCAACAGCAAGGTGGTGAGCGCCGTGTCAGCCCAGCTCCGCAGCCTGGCGGAGAACCCCCGCTTCCGCCAACGGGTACGTGCTGGGCAAGCCAGGGACGAGGTGGGCTGGTGCCACAGCCCCCGGGGTGCTGCCCCCCGCTCTGCTGCAGATGGTGGCACTGACTCCCCCATCTCCCCCAGGCCCTCGTGTGCTTCCTGGAGCAGCTGGAGGATGAGGAGGTGCAGACACGTGTGGCAGGGTGTGCGGCGCTGGGCTGCTTGAAGGTGAGGGATGTGGGGAGGAGGCAGCAGGGCTGCATGTTCCAGAGGAAGAGGAAACCTGTGTGGCCGGTGACTCTGGACACACCTGCACAGCCTCCTGCTCTTGGGAGAGAAGAGCTGGGCATGCCCCAAATGTGCTGTAGCAGCAGGCAGGGGAAGAGGAGGAAGGAAAATGAGGAGGGAAGAAAGAGAATGAGGGGTTTTTCTGTGCCAAGGGGCTGCAGCACCCTGTGCTGCCTTCCTCATCTGACTGTGTTCCTGCTCCAGCCCTGCCAGCCAAAACTCATCTCCGTGTCCCTTCTCCTGCAGGCCAAGGAGAGCATAGAGCAGCTGGTTTACCTGTGCCAAACCGACAAAGAGCCTGTGCGGGAGGCAGCCAAGCAGAGCCTGATGCTGTGCGGTGAGTGTCGTGCTGCTTCTCTGCTTGCTCCCCACCCACAGCATCCCAAGTGGCTACTCCTGGTGCCAGCAGTGCCCATGGGACATGGGGCTCTGTGGCTGGTCCCTGCCTACCCCACACACTCTTGTTCATCGTGCCCCAAGCTCTGCCAGGCAAGAGCAAGCTGGCAGCGAGGGCCAGGCATCCTGTAGCCACAGCACTAAGCCTGGTTGTTATTTATTATTTGCTAGATGGCCCTGAGAGAACCATCTGAGTGGGTTTCTAGGCCTCCAGATCGTGGCAGCTGCTGCACAGGTTGGGACACGTGAGCTGTCCTCGTCGCCCTTGTCCCTGCTCCGGCCGCTTTGCTCACGAATGTCTCTGTCTTAGAGCCTGTCAGCCGTGTCACGTTTTGGAGTCTGTGTGTCTTGGTTGTTGATAGTGCACATCCCACTGGCACCCCGACACATGTAGATGCCTTGTGTCCTATGTCCCAGCAGATTGTTCATGTCACCACCTCTTGCTGGGGATGGCCGCTGCAGGCAGATTTGTGGGCAAAGAGCTCAGAGTGAGCCTGTAGCATGGATGTGTGCATCCCTGTGTGTGCCTGGGGGTCCTAGGGGAGCCCTTGGGACCCCCATGCCAGTGCATGCAGATGTGCACAGCTGTTGGAGCCACTGGAGCTGGCACAGCCCTGAGCACTGGTCCCTCGGCCCCAAGTGGGGCTCTCCACAAGCCAACACTCTTGCAGCCCAAGCACAGGTTATCCCTGCCCCACGTGGGCAGCTGAGAACAGGATTTGCAACCTCTGAATCAGGAGCTCTGGGGACTTTTTGATCCAGATCCCAACTGGGACCTGCCCAGGGGCATGCTAAGGAGAACAAGAGAGATTTCCATGCTGTGGCCATAGCACGCAGGCTCAGCTCTGCCAGGTGTTAGGCATGTTTCCCTGGAAAGGCTGGGGTAGGTGGCCAGGGATGGGCAGGGGACAGAACTTACGCAGTTTGGATCACTGACCGTGGCGTGTACTTGCAGGGGAAGATGGTAAATCAGCTCACCGGCGACTGGAGGAGACCCTGGACAGCCTCCCGCGGATCTTTGCACCAGCCAGCATGGCCAGTACAGCTTTCTGAGACCCACGCACACCCACCTGCCATCCCTGAGGGCAAAGGCACCGCTGGGCCGCCCGGGCTTGCACGGACTGGGGACCCGGCAGCTCCCGCTCTCGGCACCACACCACAGTATTACCCCGCCTGCCGGCAGCTCGCCACGGCCGCACACTGCCTTACGGAGCACCGCTTCCCTGTCCCCGGCCACCGGCCCCACAGGTGCCACCTCCGCACCACTGGGCAGGGGCTCGCAGCACATCCCACCCTCTGATCGCTATTTAAAATACCCGGGGAGCCCACCCTTCCTGCCCCCCTCGTCGGCTGCAGCTGCCGGGACTGGGGCGGCGGGGAGAGGTACCGGATTTCTCTGCCTCCTCTTGCCTTCCTCTTGCTCGAGGGCACACGCCCTGTCCCGGAAGGACCTGCACTTTGGAAACCTCGCTGTTTCTTTCCAGGAGCTGCCAGGGCCATGGGGACTGCTGCCCTCTGCCACCTGGAGTCCCCAGGACTTAAATAAAATGAAATATGAGATATTAATATATTCTGCTGGCGTTTCTTCTTTCCAGCTCCACGTGCTCCTGTCCCTCCCCGGCTTGTGGCTGCAGGGAGTTAGTGAGATGTGGCCTCAGCCCAGAGCCTTTCCCGGCCTATTGGGAAGTGCTGTGGAGGGCAGGGGCAGGAGGAGCGATAGAGGGACGGACAGACGGACGGACAGAAGCTGCCACCTTTTTTTTTGTTTGTTTTGTTTTATTTTATTTTTTATTTACAGATTTTTGCAGAAAAACAAAAGCAAAAAATTCTTTTCTATAATGTCTCTATAAATCTATATATAATGTAATTACAGAGAATGACTAATTTTGATTTTAAACCAGAAATAAAAACAAACCTTTAAAGAGTGTTGGTGTTGCTGTGAGGGTGTTTCTTTGGCCCCAGTGCCCTGGGGCAGGGCAAGTTGGGCGTCAGCATAGCTGCCTGGAGGGTGACTGGGGATGTCACGGGAAATAATTGTGATTTTTGGCATTTCCGTGCCCTGAAACTCAGCCAAATGTTGCCAAAATTTGGCTGCTGGGCATGGGATGCACCACTCAAGGTGGTACGAGGTGGCCACACAGGATGGGGACCACCGAAACCAGGGCTGCCCTGGGAATGGAAACAGCCCTGTGTGTGTGTTTGTGTGAATCCACACGTTCCGCAGCTCCAGCAGCTGTTGGTTATCTAGGCCCTGACTTCCAGTTTGGACCAGTAAGAACCCATGTCCAGCACTGGAAGCAGATTGCAGCAGCTGTGGTGGCCAGGCCATGTTCCCAAATGTCCCTGCACCGGATGGGTGTGACAGGGAATGCTAAACCACCCTGTGAGCTGCTCTGCCTCACTGGCTGTGCCTTGTCCCAGGATATCCGCTGTCCCCACCTTGCTGTGTGGGGGATACACCACTGGGCTGGGAGGGAGGCTGTTCTCTGTGTCCCCTCTTGCTGCTCATCCCTCACCACATTCCCTGAGGCTGGAGGTTTTTTGGAGGTTTTTGTGCCCCTCCTGTGCAGCTCCTCGGCACCGACAAGCTGCTGGATTGTTGGAAGCTTGCTGGGAAGGAAGCACTGTTTCCTCTGGCTCTCCCAGGAACTTTGCCCTCTTGGTGGCTGTGACAGGGGCACCAGCATGGTGGGGGCTACCTCCCTGACACTCACAACACAATTGGTTCTCACTGCTTTGATTAAATTTGCTGAGTTCAGTGGCCTTGGCAGCTTGTGGCTGGTGACACAGAGCCTTCCGCCCCACCGAGGAGGAGGTGGCATCAGGCTACAAAGTGCACGGCAGAATGTTGGGTCTTGTGCCACCTCCCGAGGGGCTGGGCAGAAGCGGGGGATCCTGGAGATTCCTGCCTGCATCATGGAGTGGGGCTGCTGGGGCCCTTGCTCCTACACCCTGCATGGGGTCATCATGGGGCTGGGGGCCCCCAGAACTGCTCCCCCTCTCTCTGTGATGTGTCTCTGTGGTTTCACTGGTGATTTTTTTTAAGCATGTATCATTTGCCTTCCTCTTCTCAAATCCTGCTCATCACCTTCTGCTGGTTTAAATCCCTGAACATCCACCATGATGGTGCACCTGGAGAAGAATAACTCCATGCACCAGTACCTGATGGGGACCGACCCACTGGGAAGCAGCTCTGCAGAGAAAGACCAGGGAGTGCTGGTGGACAAGAAGCTGTCCCTTAGCCAGCAGTGTGCCCTGGGGGCCAAGAAGGCCAACAGTATCCTGGGATGCATTAGGAAGAGTATTGGCAGCAGGTCAAGGGAACTGATCCTGCCCCTCCAGCCCTAGTGAGGCCACATCTGGAGTGCTGTGTCCAGTTCTGGGCTCCTCAGTACAAGAGAAACATGGAGCTCCTGCAGCAGATCCAACAGTGGGATACAATGATGATTAAGGGACTGGAGCATCTCTCTTAAGAGGAAAGACTGAGGGAGCTGGAGCTGTTCAGCCTTGAGAAGTTATGAGAGAGAGGGGATCTCATCAACGTCTGTCAGTATCTGCAGTGAGGGTGCCAGAGGAGTGATCAGGCTCTGCTCGGTGGTGCCCAGCTATAGGACAAGAGGCAACGGGCAGAAACTGAGGCACAGGAAGTTCCACATGAAAATGAGGAAGAACTTCTTCACCATGCGGGTAACAATGCAAAGGAACAGATTGCCCAGAGAGGGTGTGGAGTCTCCCTCACTGGAGGTATTAAAAAACCATCTGGACACAATCTTGTCCAATGCCCTGTAGGATGACCCTACATGAGCAGAGAGGTTGGACCAGATGACCCACAGTGGTCCCTTCCAACCTTACTATTCTGTGATTCGTTACCCCCTGCCAGGTATTAATAGACACGGACAAGAACCCGCCTCCCAAGCCTTCATTTTTCCAAGCTTAACAGTCCCAGCTCTCATGACAGCTGCTCCAATCCCTTAATCATCTTAGTGGCCTGTATGGTCCTGGGAGGGGAGTAGTTTAGAGCAGCAAAGATGCCCCCAAAACGCTGCAGAGACAGGGACATCCACACAGTGCCGCCAGCCACCCGTGTCAGAGCAGGGGCACTGCCAGCACGAGCGGAGCTGGGGATTTATAGCCCCCAGGCCAAGCAGGGCCTATCTATCGGTGCTTCCCAGGGTTTCTAAGCACATCCCAGGAGGATACAGCCTTTACTTCCTTCTTCCTCACTATAGCAGAGCTTTCTGGGGCTGGCTCAGGCAGAATGTAGCATGTCGTAGTGCATGTGATCCCATCTGGGACACCCCCTCAGCATAATCACTTTTGGATGCAGTTTTATCTGCAGATGGGATTGCGGAAAGGGGGTAACCAAGGGACATTGCTGCATCATTCATCCTTTAGCCTTCTTCCACCTGCTTTGGGGGCTGGACAAGCCCCAGGAGGGAAGCACAGTGCTTTTCCCAAAGCACTGCATCACACTGTCAGCTTTAGGCAGCAAGAGATGAGGGATGTGGGTCCCAGCTAGCACACGCAACTGCAGACAAGAGCACCTGAGAGGTGGAAAGTGGCCCAGCCCTCTCACACGTTTGGTTTGATTTGGTTTGTTTTCCCCTTTCAATAACTGCTGGAAATAAAACCAGCCCAGTGCCCCAGTGGCCAAAGCCATGAATTTATTTCACTCACCTACCTGGGTGTTCTCCTTGCCCTGCCAAAACCTCGTCCCCTCCCTGCAGCACAATTCCACTTTCCAAGATAAGCTACACCTTGACTGTAGAGATCAGAGCAGGAAAGCAGACTTCTGTCAGGGTAGGCAGGGAGCTGCAGGCCAGGACAAAATGACTCTGCTCCTGGAATTGCAAGGAATAATCCCATTATTTATGTGGCTGTAAGAACATGTGGGAAGAAACCTCAAGCAGATTAATTTAGGAATCTATCACCCAGCCCCTTGCTCTGAATGGGTCTATGCTGGCATTGCCAAAGACCTCTGCCCTATGGACACCACCAGGTCACCTGGAATTGCAGGACTGCCATTTTCAAGGACTGAACTTCAAACAAAAGGTCTTGATTTTCGGACCTCTCCGCTTCATGGGTGAACTCCCTGGGAGCCACTTTCACAGCACACAGGGACAGACACAGCCGCGCAGAGCATGTTTTGCGGCAGCATTTGTTATTTCAAAGGAGACAGTGTGCCAGCACCGTGTTTGTCAGCCAAATCTGTGTCAGCACTTAAAACATCCCCCTCCCGTATGGACGTGCTTGTGCTCAGCAGCTACTTGCTTTTCTTGTAGGAGCTGCAGCCCGTGGGAGGGTGTCTGTGTCACAGTTACATTATCCATGTGCTCTGGCTTGGGGAAGATGTTCCTTTTCCGCATTTACTGCTGGTTTTGCTTTTTTTTTCTTTTAATTGGAAGGGCGCATATGGATTCTGGAGCAGTCTGCGGTATCGCTTTTTACCTGCCAGTTTCAGGAAAGCGTCCTGAGGAGCCCCTGAAGGAACATCAGCACAATGTTCCCTCCTCTTGCACAGCATCCAGGCTGGTGCAGCTGCCCGGGTTTGACACCAAGAGCAGCCACCAGCCAGAATGACCCCAAGCAGACACTGCCACTTTGTGGCACCACAAGCTCCAATCAGTCCTTGCATTAGAAATCACTTAAATCTTGATGCCAAGTCATTTTTTGGGGGTTTTAGTTTATGACTCTCCAGTCTGAGCAGTCTTAAAGTTGGACCTCCCACCTTATCCCAGGCTTGTGTGAAATCTTGTTTCCAAGGCACTCACTGGGGCACTTAGAGATGATTGGAACAGCTAAGCAGGCTGAGCTGAACCACAGTAAAGCAACAGCCTCCTCGTGAGCACTGACGTGTTCCTTGCAGGGCTGTCAGGCACATCTGTATGGGCTTGTTCTCCAAGGACCACTCCTGGGGTGACAGCTGGGGCCTTGTTTCATAGAGAGACCAAATGGTGCTCCAGCCAGCCTTCAAAACTTAATTTAATGCTCTCAAGCTCGACGACTGTTCTCCTCAGAGCTGAGAGAGGAGTGGTAACTCCTGAGGGATTGTGAAGGTGATGGAAGTGCAGAGCTGGAATGAAGAGGGTGAGCCTGCCTGGGGCCACAGCAAGGTGGTCAGGAGCTCCTTGGCTTCAGTTCTCTCCATTCTGCTCATGGGCAAGGCGTCTCTGGGAAAGGCCTCGCTCAGGCAACTTTTCAAGAAGGAACATCTGCCTCTGAGTGTCTAATTTGGACAGCCTCAGAGGCTGATACTCAGGAGCACTCACAGCTAGGATTGAAGCTGGGGATTTGAATTCCCTGCAAATCAGCTCAAAAGCGCCTCCAAGTGAGGAAAACTAGGATCAGTAGGGCAGACCCCCAGCACCCGCTGGTGGATGGTCCAGGACATTTCTGGTAGGAGAAGTCCAGGAATAGGTGTTTGCCAGGAAAAAAACTTCTGCTTCCTAAGCAGTGACATTCCTACTAGAAAGATGCGACCATTTGCCGTAGGATGGCTCAAACAAAAGCCAGAGGGATCATTAGCAACCATTTACACCCTGCCCTGGGTGAGTATTTAAAGCAGCACAAGAGGCAGTTTTACACACAGCCACTGCTCCTCTCCATTTTGATTCGTGCCTGAGCTAAATTTTGAGCTTAAAACAGGATTCATGGTTACAGACGAAAGATACTCCATTCTCCCAAAAATTACAGCATGAAAATTGATGGCTTGACAGCTTAGAATGTAAATGATTTTTTAAAAAATTCACACCACAGAAATGTTCTGAGCAGATTCTTCGTGCTGTGCTGACTTAATTTTCTTCTACACCAACTCATCTAGTGGCCAAAGGGAAGGCCATGGATGTGGGTGGTTTTTTTTTTTAATTTTAGCAAAGCTTTTGATTGTCCAACCTTGGACCCAAAGATCATTATGAGGTTCCTTCAAATTTGGGATATTCTGTTTCGATGATTCAAATTTCTCATGCAATGAAGACCCTGGAGCTCATGGTTGTGGGCTACACCGTCATCTCTCATAATTAATGGCCACTTTTTACCATTGCTTTGTAGATAATTTATTTCTCCTTCAGCCAAGGCTGCATCCACACAGCTCATCCCCTCTGGCCCCTCAGTAAGCTGCCAATGCCCCACAGAAATGGGCTAATGGACTTATCTTGGTGTCATGATCCTGAGAAGGAAACTTGTTCTGGGTTGTCAACAACCCCCAAAGCAGTATCGGTACTCAGAAGGCAGCCCACGGCGCTCTGCTGCTTTGCAAGGACTTGAGAGAGCTTAGGCTTAGGCAGGAGAAACCCGAAAAGCTGCATCAGGGCCTGATCTCACTCCCAGCCCACCTCCCCTGGCAGAGGGACCCTTCTCTCCACAGCACAGCTCAGCAAGTCATCAGCATTATTCATACCAGGATTTAAGGGCACAGTTTACACATGCTAATGTATGCTAATGTTTTTCTGATGGGTTTGTCACTCGTTAAGCAGGTTGTGGTGAAGCTCAGGCTGTTGAACAGCTTTTACCCCAGCCTGCAGTGATATCTCAAGAGGCACTAATTTGAGGCAAGATTTTTGACATGGATTTCAACTGTAACAGCCTTAAAACTCTACAGTTCTACCACCACAGGTTTGTGTTGAGGTTTCTTTACATTTAGATTTCTCTCTGAATTCCTGGCCTTATTGTCTTCCAGGGACTGATAGGGGAGTAAAAGGAACAAAAAAAAAGCATCTTCCTTCCAATGTGTCTGATTTTTTAACTACTAATATTTTAACCCATTACTCTTGCTCCATTTCACATGAGTTTATGGTAAGAAAATACCAAGAGGATGCAGGATGAGCTCATAGAATTCTCCTCTCCTCAGCTTGCCTGTCAATCAGCTCTGGGTCTGCTACAACACTGCTGGAGATGAGAAAATATGTGAAACCCAGAAGATTCAGCAACGCAGGGAACTGAAGAAAATGAAAGACAGGCAAGCCCCTGTGTATTCTCACATAAATTCATGCATCTCACCAAGGGTGCTGTGGCTCTTTTCACCTTTTGGGGAAAATGTGGACAGAAAACACCATGGTGTCTAACTTCTGACGGAAATCAACCTTGCTGACTTCCCTAGAAGCTCCCCACTAAACACCTGGCAGCACATCCACCGTTCCTGCTGTGCTGAAGCTGACTGGAGCTGGTTTGTCCTACTCAATTATGAGCTTGGCAAGCCCAAGGTCCTTTAAAACCACCAGACAAATACCATCTTAAATCATAGAATTGTAGAATCCTAGGATCTCCTGAGTTGGAAGGGATCCACAAGGACAATCAAGTCCAAATCTTGATCCTGCACAGGACATCCCCAAGAATCACACCACGTGCCTGATGTTGTCCAAATGCTTCTTGAACTCTGTCAGGCCTGGTGTTGTGACCACTTCCCTGGGGAGCCTTTCCAGTACCTAGCCACCCTCTGGGTGAAGAACCTTTTCTTAATACCCAGCCTAACTCGCCGACACAGTTCCATGCTGTTCCCTCAGGTTCTGTCACTGGTCACAGAGAGCAGCCATTGGGCCTGCCCCTCCGCTGCCCCTCCTGAGGAAGCTGCAGCCCACAAGGAGCTCTGCCCTCAGTATCCTCTTCTCCAGGCTGAACAAGCCAAGTGCCCTCAGCCACTGCGCACGTAGCTTCCCCTCTACACCCTAATTCCAGTCACTTGTTGGTATTTGCAAAACTGCCCTATGACTTTCCTGCTGACTAATTCATGATTGTATTGACTGCTATTCCAGCTTAAGGAAAGTTTTGGTCTTTCAGCCAGGGCAAATCCCTCCTCAGCACGGAAGATGGACTTTCTCTGTGGCCTTATTCTCCTGAAGACCTCCTTCCCACGGAGCTGAGGCACAGCTTCCTGCTCTGGAAGTTTTGCTGAGGTGAAGGGGCAGTTTTGGCCGACGTGAGCGGGTTAGTTTTTGATAAGATGAAGGGGTCAGTTTTAGATGAGGTGAAGCGGGCAGTTTTGGCTGAGATGAAGGGGGCAGTT